>APFE030965467.1:54537-65660 GCA_000404065.3 Pinus taeda | reverse complement strand
ACTGGCTCAAATCTCCTTCGCTGCTTTCCTGCCTCCGCTGCTCAATACCTACTCAAGAACTGATGATAATTCCAAGGAAACCAAGTATTTACTTGGAAAAATCACGTGAGCACAAGCTACAATGTGGGCAAACTCATTGGCATACTCAATCCCTTGATTGTGAAAGATCTGATGCACAACTATAGTCACAACTGATAGCAATCTGATTCTCTAACACCTGTCCCTGTTGAACTGAACATGCACTGACATGCAACTGAGTTAACTGATGTATTCATTAGTTGTATTATGAGTTAATAACTTGTGAATTAATTAATAACTAATTCACCCAACTCATCTCTAGTTTATTTGCCAGTTAGACTAAATACAACCAGTTTAACAAAGCTAAACTGAACACAACTCCATCAACTGCACCTCCAGTCCACTAAACTCAACTCACTTGAGTTCTAACTGAAGTCCTGCATGCAAATATTAGTCATCCCATAGGTAACCACGTATTTCCTTCTGGGATCTGCATGTACCACATCCGTAGCTCATCCTGAAGTGCTCCAAGAGAATAAGACAAAGTTTATAGTCTAAATATTATTATGAGCTAATAATATTTGACTGTTCTATATTTAGACTGAGCAGTCACTCCGATGTGGTCTAAAAATGGAAGTCCATGTATTTTTTCCAACTTGATCAATCATCCATAAACAGCAACCTGCAATCCGTAGACATGATCCATATGTCTAAAAATAGACATAGTCTAAAAATAGACTTGTGCCAAAAATAGCCTGCGGGCCCACTTAGTGAAGGTGACTCATTTCACTAAGCTCCATAATCTTGTTGCAATCTCAACAAACCATATCTTGTAATGCATTGGCTGGAATTACCACTCCTCAAACTATCAAGTTAGAAGGACATATCAAGAAGAAAAATGTTCAAGAAGTGAAAGATCACATCGAGCATCAAGAAATGAATCCGACCAGATCTTGTAAAGGATTGGAAGAAATTACCACTCCCCAAACTCTAGAGATAGAAGGACATATCAAGAAGAAAAAGGTTCAAGCAGTGAAAGATCACATCCAGCATCAACAACAAGTTCTCCAACTTTTAAAGGATAATGCCACTTCGGTGCAAAATCAAACGAAACAACAGGTAGATCAACATCATAGTGAAAAATGTTGATATGATGGTATATTTTTACTCTAACTATTCTCAAGCAAGCTATTATGAAAAAATGTTGGCAAATACTACTGGACAAAATATATGGCGCCTTACAGAATGGAAGACTCTTCAAGGACTGTAGATTGTGAAGCATTTTTTGTTCCATTTCTATTATTCCAAACTAGATGTATAATACGTAAGCAAGGATGAATGGAAGAGGGCAAAGAAGTATGGCCAACTTATTTCAAAATGCAAAAGACCCAATTCAAAACAAAATTGCCAAAGAAAATGTAAGAGGAAGAAAACCATATTAACTGAGTAGTCACAAAAACAAGAACAACAGCTATGAATCGATTTTCAATTTCAGTATCTCATCAAGTGGAAGAATACCCACTAATATTCCACATGGAGAACATTTATACAGAAAGCATCAAGAACACTCAAGCGTTGAGACAACACTTTTAACGGAAGAGAAGGCAGTAGGCCCCTAGACTTACTAGTTTGTGTAACCTTATTGTTATTGTACAACCCACTTATTTTATGATGATTACCCATGTAGTGCCATATTTTATTAGTCTGCCCCATAGAATCCCACTATTTATATTTGCCTTAACTTATTATTGTTAGTAGCTTCTGATTATGTTAGACCCCTAGACTCCTATAATAGAAAGGAGGTATTTTCATTTGTATCATCCAAGAATTGTTCATTTATGTAATGTAAAGGAGGTTTCCCGCTCGAAGAGGCTGAATTCTAAGGCGTTGATCTATCTTTTCTATCTTTTCTTGAGCTGGTTTCATAACATATTGCAATAATTTGGAAACCATCACAAAAATGGGAGGAACTTGAACCTCTAGTGTTAGAAATAAATGTAAATATCGCAATGGAAAATATGTCTAATAGAACCATGAAAATAGTCAATCTAAAAACACCTTTTGTTATGCATCTAGGAAGAGTGCTAGTTAATACTTTCTGTCATAGGCCATCATTGGAATGCTAAGTCTGTCAAATCCACCAGTGTTTATTTCACATCCTCATGAACTGGTTTCTTCTGACTGTGGTTGCACTAGAATGTTTGGAAACATTTATTTTGTAAAAGGATCACCTTTGGGTAACCTATATCTATTACATGTTGGACTGATGCAAACAAAAATAGTGATCACATTGAAACAACAATTCCAAGAGGAACAAAATAACGATGAAAATAAAGCATATTTCATTACATACTTACCTTCTTCTTAAGGAGATAGAGGCACATAGCTCCTGACTGCTAGTAGGAGTGGTAGTGAGGTTAGGGTTTGCTTTAGATGATGGTATGAGAAGCCCATGTCCCACTATTGGGCTTGATGGTTTGCAGGATGTTTACTTGTATTTGCAGCAAAATTAACAAGAAATTGTTCATTGTTAGCATTAATTATTGTGCTTCTTCACTATGGTTTTATTGGTTTTCCAGTATTTCCATTGTGTTTATATGTGTGCTTTCATGTGGGCGATATGTTAATGAACTCATTCATAACTTATGACTTGCATGTCTAATTTGAATCTTTGCTTTCTTATTCCACACAACGCGGGTAAATTACTATGAAGTATTTTGCATTTAACTTTTGGCACTTTCCTATTCAAACATGTCTAAGATGGATTTATCTCATTAGTCCTCCTTGTAGCATGATTATTAGTTTTTAGTTATTAGTTTCGTATATCTTGTTCTACATGTTATTAGTCACAGGTTGACACCACTCCCAATATTTTGGGAATTTCTTTCTTGCCCTTGCTCTAACATCTCCACATTTGATAGCCAAGAAAAAAAATTACATGGTGTTAATAAGGTCCGCATATCGGATGGGACTCCTATCCCAAATGGTGTGAGGTCTAATTGTGACTTCACACCAAGGATATCCCTTAGTTGTTTTTGAGACATTTTCCCCCATCAATAAGTCCCAGTTAAAAAAACTATCAATTAACAGATATGGAAAGTTTAAGATATTTTAAGTGAAAGGGCTAGAGATATAGAGTCTAGTAGGATTTTAATTCTAATAGGAACTATGGATGGAAATTTTAAGATCTACTGAGTGATAGGACTAGGGATTCAAAGTCTATTGGCATACATATAATATTAGGAATTATAGGAATTATTTGTCAATTGATAGGGCTAGGGACCTAGAGCTTGTTGAGATCTTGATTCTATTAAGAAACATAGAATGCATTCGTGGGGTCTATGAAGTGATGGGGCAAAGGATATAAATTCTGTCAAGATATAGATTTTTGGGAATCCATAAGAATTGGTAAATGACAATTAAAAAAAAACTTGGATGATATATTTAAATAGTAAGCCAAACATAGGATAGGTGGAGTCTACATGAGTACTTTAGGCCTTGGATATAGGTGAACATTAACATAGCATGTTGATGTGTCATGCTAACATGGCACATTGAATAATCTTGAATGATATGTGATGCCGAAGTGTTACATTGATGTGGTACATAGACAATTTTTTTATGACATGGCATGTAAATGTACCACTAACGTGACATGCTAACGTGGTGATGCTGACATGGATTAGATGTGCAAAGAAACTAAACTGGATCCCAAGATGGCAACACTGTGGAAATAATGTGGATTAAAAAATGCTGAGGTTAGAAAATATCCATATATGTAGCATTTTGATTAATATTGATCATTCAATTTTGCTCGAATTTGGATGTTGTCCTAGTGGGTGAAGTTTTTTCCAAGATATAGATGGATCCATAAGTTTATGAATTCTTAGATGGATCCAAAAGAGTGGAAATCTAGCCTAGTGGAGATATGAAAATCACCAAAGTGATGTATAAATGAAATCTCTAATATAGATGATGATAGTAGATCAACATATTCTCTTTGGGACATGGTATTAAGTAATTCCAACACATGGGTAGGGAAGACCATGTGTCAACCATGCAATTTCAATGTGGCATTGTACAACGGGAACATAACAACAAAGGATTGCCATGTGTCCACTATATGGCACTAAAATGAATGTTGGTGTGGTGCTTTAAAGCTAAAATCTTCAATTGGGTAGAATGTTGTATCCAAGGCTTAGGTTTGGATTAAATTTATATTATTGGAAATATTTTAATGGGAAAAAGATTATGGAAGTACTATAAATGAGCTTTTAACTTGGTTGAAGGAAGATGAATTTTGAAAACCCCATCTCCATAAGGTATCCTAGAAGATTGGGACTAGCCACATTATTCCCTTAAAATGGTCTTGAGGGAGCTACGTGACTTTACATGTGTAATTACTTTGACATTCAATAAGAATTTGATAGGTGGCATTTAATAAATATAAATTTCAATGTCATCCATAAATAAATAATTTCCCTCTCCACTTTAAGTAAATTTCATAACAACTTTATATATATATATATATATATATTATATATATAATGGAAATTAGGTAGTTTCTTTTCCAATTATAAGAGCATTTTATATCATACTATGAGGAGATGTGTAAGTCTTTAAATACTCACCATGGACTTAAGATGTTAAAATTTAGAGGAAAAAGTATTTGGATGTTGGGAAAAATAAAATATTTCAATATCCACTTGGAATAATATACATATACATATAGCAATTGAGAATTGAACTTTCCTTGAAGAGACATTTGTTAAATCCTAGAATTTAAAATATGTGTAACCCCTTATAGAGTTGACTTATGACATTTAAAAGAAAATATTAATTACACATCTTTGTCACAAATGAAATGATAATAAATTTACTTGCAATTACTAAACATAAATAAGGTATTTCAAAATCTGCTTTAATTAAAAATACTTTTTATAAAAAAAATAAAGTTGATACAAAAGTCTTTTGGTTAAGATGGACTTTGAAATGTTTTATTTATATATACTAATTTAAAGTGAAAGCATATTAATGATTACACTAGTGTGCCTTATATAATTATTTTACTTACAATTACTATACATAAATAAAGTAAAAATTTATTTTAATTAAAAATACTTTTTAGAAAAAATAAAAGTGATATAAAAGTATTTTGGTTAAAGGGGATGAATATTTTATTATATATACTAATTTAAAGTGAAAATATATTTGATCATTAGTGTGCTTTATAGTGGTATTTAAGATATTTATTAATAAAAATTATTTCGATATATGTATATAATAAATTTTATATTCAGTGAACAAATTGTAATACTAATATATATATATAATATATATATTATATATTTTAGTAATGTAATAGGATTAGAATTATAGAGATCGATTTTATTATATTAAACATTGATTAATTTTTATTTCATAATTTTAATTCATTTTAAGAATAAGGTAATCACTAATTAATATAGATTTTATAAACAAATTTTTTTTTAATAGAGTTTAACATTATAAAAATATGATAAAAAAATTGACTACTACATTAGTTTTAATAATTATTCAGTTCTTTGTGGCCCACAATGTAATTCAGGATTGGGAAGCTACATTGGCTAATGAGGAAGGACCCCCATTCAACACAAAGGTCCTCAATGAATTCCATGACTTAGTCCCACACCCCGACCATGCCAAAGGGAGGCCCACCTTGTACGTTTAGACATTACTATTCTACTTGTACATCAAAATACTGATGGAAAGAGCACTAGATGGATCAAAACACGACCAATCAAGCATTCTAGAGGTAGTAGCTAGAATAAAAGAGATTAGAAACACCTGGGATTTCATATGCTTCAACTAGACAATAGACTAGATATAATATAGAGGCACATTTTACGTAGTCCCAACCATGCTGCAGTGAAAAGGACATAGCCCCAATTTAATCTTATGATAAATCGTATGTTTACTCTCTGTTGGAAGTCTCTTGTTGTAGAATTGCTAGTGAAAAGTGTTTTGATGTTAAGGTATTTCTTTTTGTTTTACTAAAACTCATGCAAAATTATAAATTTTGGATTTCATAATCAATAACTAGATGGTCAACAAACTTGGTTTCCCACTAGCTAGGTTGAGATCATTTGGTTTCCAAGGTTGATCATGTTATACCTTCTGCATAATAGGAGGAAACACCAACAACTTAAAAAAAAACAGTTATTCACTTCTATTCCCTCGAGGAGAAGTTTGAATGGCGATCATCATGATCTGAAGTCTTTGTGAAGTATGTGGTTCAAGATTCAAATCCCCCTGACTGATTCCGTGGGTTGTACATTGGGGCATGCATGCATTCATTTGGAAGTATAATGGTATCGGTTGAAATCAACCCTGTGCCACGTGAGTACGAGCCCAACCTAGTTGTTAATTCCTCTAGATAATGATGATAATGATGATAATAATAATAATTATTATTATTATATATTATTATTATTATTATTTTTTTTCAATAAAATCTAATAAATTAATATTTTTCTCCTCAACAAATTATTAGTTAAGCTAAATCTTCTTAGTAAATTTATTTTAAATTAGTTTAACATTAAAATATTTATTAATTCTATTGAGAATCCTATATGACGCTCATGGGATATCTCAAGTCATGACATTGGGGATCTCTATATATGGGCATCTAGAAGAATTGGTAAATTACACTTTAACAAAACATGTATGTTAATGTTATCATAGCATATCAAGTAGAGGATACTTGGCTCCCACGTAAGCACTTTAGGCCTTCTACATAGGCAAATGCTAATGGGGCATGTTAACATATCATACTAATGTGGTGCATAGACTGATTTTAGATGGTGTTCCATGTTGATGTATTGTTGACGTGACAAGAAAATGTGGTAGAATTGACGTGGATTAAGGTGCACTAGCACTAAGGTGGAGGCCTAGGTGACATCCCTATTGCAACGACATGGATTAGTAGATGTCCCAATTAGTAGGAATTTGGAAATTTAGCTTAAATATGTATGTTGGATGTTATCATAGCATATCAAGTGGAGGATATGTGGAGCCCACTTGAGCATTTTAGGCCTTCTAAATAGGAAAATGCCAATGGGGCATGTTAACATATCATACTAATGTGGCACATAGATCGGTTTTAGATGGTGTTCCATGTTGACGTGGAAAGCTAGTGTGGTAGAGTTGATGTGGATTGAAGGCGCAGTGGTGCTAAGGTGGAGGCCTAGGTGACATCCCTATTGCAACGACATCAATTAGTAGATGTCCATATTAGTGGAAATTTAGAAATATAGCTTAAACACGTATGTTGGATGTCATAATAGCATATCAAGTAGAGGATACGTGGAGCCCTTGTGAGCACTTTAGGCCTTCTACATAGGCGAATGCTAATGGGGCATGCTAACATATAATAGTAATGTGGCACATAGATCGGTTTGAGATGGTGTTCCATGTTGACATGTTGTTGACATGGAAAGCTAGTGTGGGAGTCTACAGGGAAAATTTTAAGGGTGGATATCCATTTAAAAGTTTAGAATTATTGGTGAATATTAGTAATATATCATAGAAAAATTGTAAAATGTTTTATGATATTTTTGTAAAAATATCTAAAATTATGATTATATTATATTAGTCTATATAAGTTCTTGGTGATTTTCAATGTAAATTAATTTCATACTATAAAATGTGGGCTAATTATTTTTAGAAAAAATGGAAATTGACGAATAATGTTTTTGGAAAAAGTATAGAAAATTAGCCCACCTATGAATATTAGCCCCTAAAATTTTCCCTGGTGGGAGAGTTGATGTGGATTGAAGGTGCAATGGAATTACGGTGGAGGCCTAGGTAACATTCTTGTTGCAATGACATGGATTAGTAGATTTCCCAATTAGGGGAAATTTGGCAATCTAGCTTCTTGGTTAATGGTGACTTTTCAATTTTTCATAAATATTACTGTTGTTCTAGTACGTGAAGTGTTTTCTTCGATCCAAATGGATTCAAAATATTTTGATTTCCTAGATGGATCTGTAACAATGGAAATATAGATCAGTTAAGACACAAAACATCACTAAAGTGGATTTTTAAGGAAATCCTATATATGAATGAGGATAGTAGGCTAATTTCCCCTCTTTGGGACATGAACCTATGTGTCGACAAATGGCTAGGGACTACATTGTGTCAACCATGTGAAGTTGATGCACAATTATATGATGGGTACATAAGTGTAAAGAATTATGACAGTCCTACCTTGTGGCACTAGTATCGACACTGACATGGAACTTTGAAGGTAAGAGCTTCAACATAGCTTTGTGCATAGAGCTAGGATTTGGATGAAATTTACATTAAACTCTCTTGACGAGAAAAATATGTTGGAAACCTTGAAAATGAGTTTTAATTTATTTGAATGAAGATGAATTTTTAAAACCCTATCTTCATAAAGTAAGCTTGGAGGTGTGACCTAGACACATTTTTCCTTAAAAATGTACTTAATGGGTTGATGACATCAAATGTGTAATTACATCCATGTTGAACATGAAATTGACAAGTGATATGTAATAAAATATATACTTCAATGTCATCATAAATATATATATTTCTTTCAATTTCCACTTCAAGTGAAATAATTTTTATATCACCTATATATCTATATATGTATCTATCTATTTATATAATAATTGAAGCTCAATAATTTTCTATTCCATCCATAGGCGTATTTTGTACTCACTATGAGGAAAATGTGTAATTCTTTTAGTTTTGAATATGGAATTGGCAGTGACATATCTTTATGTGTGTGTGTGTGTGTGTGTGTGTGTGTGTGTGTGTGTGTGTGTGTGTGTGTGTGTTTCCTTTCATACTCTAAGTGTAATTATTTTCATGCTTAACATGAAATTGACATATAACATTAAAATAAAAACTTAATTACCCCTCTCCCTCCTAAATGAAATGATAATTTTTTACTTTCAATTAACATATTTAAATAAAATATTTCAAATTTCAACTTAATCTAAACATTTATAAATATAATTTGATATAAATAGTATTTATTAATTCAATTCTGATTATTTTATTTATATACTAGTATGGAGTTGTAATTCTTTATAATTAACATGTTAGTTTGGATGTATGTGGATTCCTGTGTTATGTTAAGCACTGTGAAATCGGCCAGATCTAACTGATATATTGGACATGATGAACGTTAATACCTTAAATATACATAATAAATTTATTGTGTTATATATTTTTAATTTTATATTTTAATAAAAAGAAATAAATTCTTACCCAATGAAAATTATTTTTATATTTAAAGCAATTAAAACCCCTCTCACAGGGGCATAGAATCAATGATGATGCAGTGGTGTATGGCTAAAGCACTTAGTGATGTCAAGGTCACTAATTCTAAACTTAGTGGGCAAAAATCCAGAGATGGATTGGTGTGGCCAAGGCGAGGTGTAATCTCCAAGTAATTACACCCAAATAATTTTGATGGCTTAAATACCCCTAAATCATAGTTTTTCAAACTAAAAATTAAATGTACACTAAAAATCACACAACTTAAGCAAAAAAATTATTTAAAATCCATAAATTATAAATTAATCAGATTCAAAACTCATCCATTAATATTAAAAAATATTTTTACTGACCACTTTTCTTTAAAAAAAAAAAAACAAAGAAACAAAATTAACATTATATTTTTATTACTTTATACAATTTTTTTTATATATTTATTAATTCTATATCGTTTTCAATAAACCTATAAACAGATTAACACGGATTTCTTGATTAATACCCCTTAAAATGAACCTTATATGTAATTTTTTATATAGTTAAGATCTATATAAACAAATTTTGTTTTAAAGGATTTTGAAATTATAATAATATAATTCAATAACTTTATACAAACTTAAACACTAAGCCATTTTTAATAATGTATATTCTTTATCATTTTCAATCAACCTATAAATAAATTAACACCCATTTTAAAAAGTAAATACCGCATGTATCATAACATAAAGTAGTTTGTGAATCCAGGGCGATCAATCCCATCAATAATACCAAAGGAGCCTAATGACACTCTAACTAGACCATGATGCTGGAAATCCCATCCAGTCAGTTGGTATATCACACGTAAGATAAGTCTTACATGTATATCACACAACTTTTATATTATTATTATTATAATTCTAATTTTCTCTGTGCCAAATTAATATTACTACCACGTACCCCATTGACGGTACCAAGTAATTCCAATCCTGCCTAATGTTTTATTTCCATCTGGCTCATATTTCGTTTGCGTTTATTAATGAAGGGTTTATGTCCATTTAACAGAATGCAAGAACACGTGCTTTATATTATATGTTCAATATATAAAAGGGCACTGAGGTTTATGTTCTTTTTGCATTTATAAAATAAATAATTTTTAATAATATTAATAGTTTTGACTTACACCATTTATATTTATAATTTTAATAATTTTTTATTTAATTTAAAACAAAATTTATTAGAGTTGTTATATGTATGGTATTAGGTATTTTTGATTTTTTTTAAATTGATATAACGTTTTATCTTATTAAAAAAATTGCCAATTTATTTATAGTTTTGGAAATTGAGAATATTTTTTGTTTTTTTACTTATTATTTTTATTTCTTTAACTTTAAATTTTTTTCCATTTTTATTATTTATAATTTTTTTCTAATATTCTTAATTTAAAATAATTTAAAATTTTATAATTAAAAATATATGTTTATAATTTAATTTAAGAATATAAAATAATTTATTATTATTTAAAATATATGTTTATAATTTAATTATAAGAAATTATGATGATGATGATGGTTAACGTCCACCGAGATCAAATATTGGTCTATCAGAGCTAAAGAAACAAATTATTTTTTTTGATTTAAGATTTTATTCCTATACTCAAAAAGCTTGGAAAGAAGTCTCCCAAACTCACTATAATTTTGGCATTGTAAAAGGCTAGGAAGGTCAGTATTGTAACAAAGATTGTGAAACTGAGATGTAATGTGGTTGTACGCGGGGCACTCTAAGAGGAAGTGGTTTTCATCCTCGATGTTCCTATTCTCACATATATGGCAGATCCTTTCCAT
>APFE030965467.1:42575-54429 GCA_000404065.3 Pinus taeda | reverse complement strand
TTTGGCTGGAATTTAAAGCTAGCTTAGGAAGTCTATGATCGTCTATGTTATTGAGTTTGTGCTTGTACAACAAAAACCTAATCATAGCTAGGCTCTCAATAGCGGAAATACTTGCTTCTATAAGAAGAATAGGATAGGGTGTATTACTTTTAATTTTTAGGTTATAAGTTATAAAACGCTTTTGGATTTGCTCAATCTTTCTCCATGATTCTCTAGAGATGTTGCAACCCCAAACCTCATAGCCATATAAGATAACAACAGTGACTAAAGTTTCAAAGAGGAACTTCTTTTTATCCCACATTACGAGATTTGTTGTTTTACAATTATTGTCAAGACCAAAATAAGCTTTCCACCCCCCATTAATCATTTTCTCAATGCTATGGTTCCAGTTGAGCTTGTGATGAATATCAATTTCTAGGTACTTGTAAGAATACACTTCCTCCAAGTTATTATTGTCATGCATAAAATTAGCGTAAATGTCCTTCTTAGATTTGATAATCATAGCTTTTGTTTTGTCAATGTTAACCGTCATACCCATGGTAGAGCAGAATTCCTTAAGAAGCCTGAGTTGCTTATCAAGAGCAAACGGGCACCTTGCCAAAAGAACAATATCATCAGCATAGAGAAGAAGGATGACGACTATCCCAGCTAAGATCGTGTCATCACATCCTGCTTCCTCTAAATAGCCTTCGAGCTTATCGATTTAAATGCCAAATAGGGTAGGGGAGAGCGGGAAACCTTGTTTAACTCATATGTTACACTTAATATCTTTCGACCACCCCTCATTGCTCTTTAGCTTAGTAATTACATTCTCGTATAATCTTATAGTGGCAACTCTCAACTTGAAAGGAACCTTTAGCTGTTCTAATCTATTCCAAAGGTTGTATTAATATATATATTAATACAAAATAAAAATAAAACACACATATATATATTAAAGTATATATATGTTAATATAAAATAATATTAATTTAATATTTTTTGTGATGTTATTGAACAATACAATATTTTTATTAACTGTTTTATTTTTTATGTTTATTATTTTTAATTTAATTAAATTATGTTTTAAAATAACCCACATAATAGCTACCATATAGTATTTATTTAATATATATAAATTATATATTATAATTTTATTAAATTATATAAAAATTAACTTGGAAATTTAATTATTTTAAAATTATTCTATGAGTTGAAATTTGACAAAATATTAACTATTTTTTTTGTTATCTAAACTATTTTTCTCCATTTTAAAAAATATTAAATTATGAAAATTTGATAACTCAACCTTACTATTTTGACAAATCTCTACATAATTCTAAACCAATTAAACCCAAAAATATAAATAAAACCTCCTAAACTTTTAACAAATTGACCACGGCAGTCTAGTAGAGTAAGTTAGGCCGAAACTTTCGCAGAGACTGGAACAGTTCGTACGAGTTGACTGAACAAAGTTATCAAAGCTCTTTTTCGTTAACAGTGACGGTGGCAAAAGTTGCTTTTTTCGCTAAGGTGGATGGAATAGCCTTTTATTTGAGATATGGAAGGATCTTTCATTTGATTAAGCATAGTTTGCAAAACACGGAGAACATGTTTTGTTCATTGAAGCGTATTTTAAGTGTTTTAGATTGTGATTTTTCCTCGAAATTTTAGGGTGTTTCGCGCGTTTTATGATGTTGACTCTTTTTATAGTTCATGAAAATAATTTAAATAAAAAGAATTGCATTATCTATCCATTTATTGGTTCATAAAGGAAATCTAAATTAAAAAGAAAAAAAAAAAATTACCCTATTTTAGGAAATTGGAAATTGTATCTGATAGAGGTTTAAGAAAAGTGGATATCAGTAATTATTTAAATTTCGTGCTTGTAAAATTGTGAACAAAAGTTGAAAATAATTAATATTATTTTGTATTAATGGAGAAATGGTTACACAAGTTGTAACCTATCTCTTTAGTTTAGGATTTGTTCCTAGAGTTTAGGAGTTTGGTTGCAACTCCCTGTTGTACTTAATGATGTAATCTTTCATTCATGGAGAGTAGAGTATACGAAGAGAGTTCTCTTTGTTTGAGTGCAGTCTCTAGGTGCAGTACTCACGTGTGAGCTGTAACTCCTTCTTTTTCAATTCAAGTCTGATTTTTATTTTGGTATCAGAGCACAGAGTGACAGCCTAGATATTTTTTTTTTTTTCTCTTTAGGGATGCATCCTTGTACATAACTGTAGTGGCAGTGGAGTATACAGAAGATTCGTAGGATCAGGTGGACTGCAGTAACACCTGTAGCACAAGTCTCAGACGACTAATCATCTCTGAGTGCAAGAAAGGGTTGGCGTGGTTTTGACAGGAACAATCGCGTCATTTTTGAGCGGAACAAAGGGTTGGCGCGACTTTTTTAAGGAACAGTCGCGCCACTTGGCACGGTTTTGAGAGCGATAGTCGTGCCGACGCACCAGAAATCGCTATTGGCAGGGAAAATCAAGCCTTAAGTGCGCCAATTTCGTGCCTCGCGTCAATTTTGTTTCTAGCATGGGTCTTTTGTTGTCGAAAAGTGCGAGCCTCTTTCTCTTTGGAAGATTTGCAAATTTTTCTTCTTTTTTTTTTCAGATCGGCCTTGCCCGGTGGTGGCACTTTGAAGCTTCAGATCTGCTCAGTGGTAGCAGATCGGATTTGCCAAGTGGTGGCACATTGGAATTCCTGATCTGTTCGGTGGCAGCAGATCATATTTGCCCAGTGGTGGCGCATTGGAGTTCCTGATCTGTTCGGTGGCAGCAGATCGGACTTGCCCGGTGGTGGCGCATTGGAGTTCCTGATCTGTTTAGTGGCAGCATATCGGACTTGCCCAGTGGTAGCTCATTGAAGGTACAAATTTTTTTTCTTTTTTTCAGCAAAACAGAGGTTCGGATCTAGTATATGGTGCTTCTTTTTGTGACCTGAAAGTGTTCAGTTGGATAGACTTATTCATCAGAGGATCAGAAATTTTATCAGTCTAATATGAATAACAGTATAGAATCGTACCTCCACGAGTCTGGAAAACTCGATGGATCGAATTTCACCAACTGGAAATTCAAGATGCAGACTCTACTTAAAAGCGCAAATGTGTGGTCGATTGTTATAGGAAATGAGCTGAGACCAGGATCAGCTGCACAAGAGAAAGATTGGGATAAAAGGGAGACAAAAGCGAAGGTCATACTGAAGATGTCCATCAAGAAAAATGTTATCCCACATATTAGAGACTATAAATCGGGCACTGATATTTGGATGCTCAAAAACCTATACCAGACGCAGAATACAAACTGTGTCTTGTCACTCAAAGGCAAGCTATTTGCATTGAAGATGGAGGAGAATGAGTCCGCTGCTGGATTCATTGCTAAAGTTAAAGATCTGAAGGACAGATTGGGAGATATCAAAGAGAAAGTTTCCGATTCAGATCTGGTCACGATCACGTTGAACGGAATGACTAATGAATACCAGGTGTTCATCTCACGGCTGTCAGCAAGGGAGAAAGCCCCTGCGTTTGAAGAGCTGACAGTGATTCTGCTATAGGAAGAAAAGAGATGACAAAATTTGAAATCAAAGAGCAATGACCTTGCTCTGATGGCAAAAAGGAGACAGTATAGAGGGAAGCAACATCAGCCACAACAGCAGCAGCAGCAGAAAGGTGCCAACACATTTCAGAAGAGACTGTTTAAAGGTATGTCTGCTAATAATTTTCCCATCAAGAAATGTTTTTACTATGGAAAACCTGGTCACCAGATTAAAGATTGTTATAAGAGGCAGGTAGACGAAGGAAGAAACAAACAGAGAAAACATAAGAGTTACTTTGTTGAGAAATAAGAAGATCATAGCCACGAACTTAGACTATTTATAGTTGATTGTGCTCTTTCAACTTAAAGGGAGATGAGGACGACATATGGTATGTCGACTCTAGCACATCCTCACATATGACTGGTAAGAAGGAATGGTTTGAATTTCTTGAAGAAACTTCACGTGGGTCGAAAACCTATTTAGGAGATGATAGTGGATATGAGATCAAAGGATATGGTGACATTCCTGTAAAGTTACCTAGTGGTGACATTAGACATCTTAAAAATGTATTGTATGTTCGAGGAATTAAGAAAAATTTTGTCTTTGTCTCAATGATTACTCATGAAGACATGCAAGTTCAATTCTTTAAGACTAACTGTGTCATTAAGGATAGCCAGATGGAAACAGTTGCAACAAGAGTGCACGTGGGGAACTTGTACAGACTAGATGTAAAGAGTATGCCACAGCAAGCAATGGTTGCAGCTGGATCGACAGTTGAAGATCTCTGGCATCAGAGATTCGGCCATCTTAATCTGCAAGACCTCATTTTACTTCAGAGAAAAGGTATGGTTGATGGACTCCCTGTTCTCCATAATGTTAAGCTGGATTGTGATGGATGTGCATTAGGGAAAATGCATAGATAAGAGTTCCCTTTACATGTCAATAGAAAGGAAAGAGATATTTTAGAACTAATGCATCCAGACATCTACGGACCTATGCAAACTAGGTCATTAGGAGGAGCTATTACTTTCTTTTATTTACAGATGATTGCACTAGATTTTCATGCATATACTTTCTGAGTAAAAAGAGTCAAGCCTTTCAGTATTTTAAAGAGTTTAAATCCATGATAGAAAACCAGACAGGAAAAAGGATAAAATCTCTCCACTCAGATCAAGGGGGAGAATACAGGTTGGGAGAGTTCATGAATTTCTGCAAGCATCATGGGATTTTGCAACAGTTTACAGTGCCTCACACTCCATAGCAAAATGGAGTGGCAGAACGGAAGAACATAACTCTTGTGGAGTGTGCAAGGAACATGCTTCAAGGTAAGGGTCTATCAAATGGTCTTTGGGCAGAAGCTATTAACACTGTTGTGTATTTAAAGAATAGGAGTCCTACTAGATGTTTAGGCTTCAAAACCCCCTTTAAAGAATTGTTTGGATTCAAACCAGCAGTGAGTCATTTAAGAATATTTGGGTCAAAAGCTTATGCTCATATACCTAAAGCAGATAGGAAGAAGTTAGATCCCAAAGCCCTAAAATTCATATTTGTTGGATATGGCACTGAGTTCAAGGCATATAAGTTACATAATATTGTGACTCACAAGGTTTTTGCAAGCAGAGATGTTATATTTCATGATCAGGTTCAAGAAGAAAAGTATGACTCTAACAGTGATTGCCACATTCCATTAATATTGGAAGAAAACAGTGAGGAAGATGAAGAGCAGGAGCAGAAACAAGAAGAAGAAGTAACAAATAATGTAATCAATGATGATGCAAGCCCAAAAACACTGAAATAGACAGAGTTGAGGTAAGTCCCCTACCAAGGAGATCAAGTAGGAAGACTCGATTATCTTCTATATTGAAAGACTATGCATTAATGTCAAAGATTTTAAACATTGTAGAACTTGCAAATTATGAGGAAGCAAGTAAATCTGATGCATGGAGGGCTGCAATGTATGAGGAAATAGAATTAATAAATAGAAACCATACTTGGGATTTGGTTGAATTTCTTGGAGGTAAAACCCCCATAGGATGTAAATGGCTGTATAAACTAAAAATAAATGTAGATGGGAGTATAGAGAAACTTAAAGCTAGACTGGTAGCAAAGGGTTACTCACAGCGAGAGGGAATAGATTTCGATGACACATTTGCTCTTGTAGCCAAACTAAACACCATTATAATGCTAATTTCTTTCGCAACAAGACACAAATGGAAGCTACACCAGCTAGATGTTAAATCTGCATTTCTGAATGGACACTTGAAATAAGAAATTTATTTAGTACAACCTGAAGTTTTTGTGAAAAGGGGACAGGAACATATTGTGTGTAAATTGAAAAGGGAACTTTATGGTTTAAAACAGGCACCTAGGTCGTGGTATGAGAAAATTGATTCATTTTTTGTACAACATGGCTTTCATAGGAGCTTGAATGATCCAAATCTGTATACCAAGTTTAATAAACAGAGGCAAATTATTTTGATTTCTTTGTATGTAGATGATATGATCATAACAGGGAATGCTAACAATTTGATCAAAGAAATCAAACAGCAGATGTCACAAGTGTTTGAGATGAAAGATCTCAGAAACCTTCATTATTGCTTGGGATTGTAGGTATGGAAATATTCTAGACAAACTTTTCTTACTCAAGGGAAGTATGCAAGAAACTTGCTAGAAAGGTTCAGAATGGAGCAGTGCAGATCAGCAACAACACCATTACACCATAATTTAAAGTTGAGCGGTGACGATGGTACTAAAGAGGTTGATGCCACTATGTACATACAACTAGTTGGTATTTTGATATATCTGACTACAACTAGACCAGATTTGGCATATTCAGTTAGTGTGTTGAGCCACTTCATGTCAAAACCACTCGAAAGTCACTGGGTCGCAACAAAAAGTGTGTTGAGGTATCTTAGTGGTACTAGTAATTATGGCATTTTGTATACTGACACTTCTGATGTTATTCTAGCACGTTTTTAAGATTCCGATTGGGCAGGTAACTTGGACGATCAAAGATCTATCACAGGGTACGCATTCAGCATTGGATCCGGGGTCATAGCATGGAGCAACAAAAAGCAGAGCACTGTAGCTCTATCTTCATGTGAAGGTGAGTACCAAGCATTGTGTGCAGCCACATGTGAAGCTATCTTGTTGAGAAGACTTCTCAACTATGCAGGGGAAGAGCAGAAAGAATCAACTATTATCAAAACTCACAACCAGAGTACCATCAAGCTTGCATACAATCTGGTCTTTCATAAAAATACCAAGCACATCGATACTCAATTTCATTTTGTTCGAGAGAAACTACAGTCAAAAGAAATATGTGTTGAATATTGTAAAACTTGTGATAACATGGCTTATCTTTTTACTAAGCCTCTTGGTTGTGTAAAGTTTGAATTGTTTAGAGGGATGCTTGGAGTTCACGATAATCCCTTTCTCCATTAAGGGGGGGAGTTGAAAATAATTAATATTATTTTGTATTAATGGAGAAATGATTACACAAGTTGTAACGTATCTCCTTAGTTTAGGATTTGTTCTTAGACTTTAGGAGTTTGGTTGCAACTTCATGTTGTACTTAATGATTTAATCTTTCATTCATGGAGAGTAGAGTGTACAGAGAGAGTTCTCTTTGTTTGAGTGCTATGTACTCACCTGTGAGCTCTAACTCCTTTTTTTTCAATTCAAGTCTGATTTTTATCTACAAAAACATTGAATGCACATGACACTAAGTGAATTATGTAAATATTATTTTAACTATTTTTTAATATTTTTTTAATCCTTATCTTTCTTTCGTGCCATGTCTCAATTTTCTACGAAAAAATATTACCATGTGCGCCGCTCTGGCCTAATGAATTTATTATGACACCAACTTTTTATTATAGCACACTGCTTCATATAATTGGCTCCTAGAAAGACTTACGACAGAAGTTTCTGTGTGATTGGATTTCTGTAATGGATTAAAAACAAATAAATAAAGCCAAAGCGTTTATGGTATGAATATCGTTTTTTATTCTTTATATGATTTCAAACTTTATTTATGTGCTTTTATTAGTTTCCATTACTTTTTCATTTTGATTTGGAATCGTTTTTTGGGTCATTGGTTTGTTGTTACGGAAATTATTTAATTTTTTAATAATATTAATAAATTTAGTTTTAATATTTAATAGATTTTGTTGTTATCACATTGATCTAATCCTAACCTTTAAGATTCTTCAATACAATATATTCATTTAAACGTTAAAGATGAGCTCGCTTTTAATGAAAAAAAGCTGCCCGTTCATAAAAACAATTATTACAAAATTTCTATTAAAGAATCCAAAAGGATAACAGATGACCCCTCATTGATTTTATCTTTTTGGCAAACGTTGACGTCAAGCATGTGGGCACTCCCCGACCCTTCTCCCCGCACGCGAAAATAAAAATAAATAAATTTTCACGTTTTAAATTTTAAAATAAATAAATATTGGTTGTTTTAATGTTTGTTTGTATAAATATTGGTTTTGATTATTAAATGATTAAAGTCTATTTCTTTCCTTTCATTAGTCTGGACCCCTTTAGGGATTTATCTTTTACGCAAACGTTCGACTCAAACATGTAGGCCTTGTCCCGTACCCAAAAACATAAAATAGTTGGTGGCGAATAATGACTTGTTACAGATTCCATGACGGAAAACGTGATTTCAAAAGATGCCACAACTACAAGCAAAACCTATCAATACATCAACCAAAACCCATAACTATATCAGAAAAAGTTGCATTAGATGTTACAGCATATAAATATATTAAGCAAATTCTATAAAGATAAGTTGCGCGGGAGGTGCCAGCTATGAAGCTGCGACATTTTCCTCTTGTCAGTAGGTATCATGATTGGATTAAAAATTCAGACAATGAAAGCATATACCGTTCCTCACGATCAATGATAATGCCACTTGAGCTGTCGTGCCACAATAAATTATTCCTAACAACTTGCTACAACACTTTGGTCTCATATATATATTCCATGTCGTTACCAGAAACACAGACCAGTAATGCATCCAGTGACGAGTGGTGTTACTCCTCTCTGAAAGATTCATTCCTTCACTTGTCGAGTCAGTTAAGGACTTTAGTTAGATACACCATCTTCGGGGTCGTAATAATGTCATTACAGGCAGTATGTCCGTTCAGGCTTGTTTTTCTTATCTCATTTGTTGCTTGTTTGGCTGCCATCACAAACGCAGACGTCCACAGATATACCTTCATTGTAAGTTTGTTTATTAGCCGTTTTGAAGTTTTATGTCCCTATAGCCAATAAGGTTTGTAAAAGGAAAGAAGGAAAGACATCACCTAGAGGCTCAAGTAGTGGATATCTTAATGTTTGATGTTTGGATGCCTGCACAGCTTGAACAGAAGAATATTACCAGGCTATGCAAGACGTATGGATTAGTAGTTGTCAATGGACAGCTACCAGGCCCAACGATTCACGTACGGAATGGGGACAGTCTTATTGTTAAAGTTTATAACAGAGGCAAGTACAATGCCACTATTCATTGGTATGTCACTCTAACCTCAATGGGGAGAACAGCATATCTCCTATCCATTATATAGATTCCCCTTAAATAAGAGTTGTCAGCTCAAGGTTTTGTTATTGATGGTTTAGCTCAAAGTATGTTAAAGCTTCATAATCATTTTTGATGGTTTAGCTAAAGGTATGTTAAAGTTTCATGATCATGAACATTGCTTATGAAACATTGATATATATGTTAAACGAAGATATAAATATAAGAGATGGTACTTAATAACTCACGTTTAAGATGAATCTGTATAATGAATAGATGTTTCCTATTTGCTACGGTTCATACATAGATTTGATGGGTATAGATGCGGTCTTTATAAACAGATTTGATGAGCATAGATTATAAGATTCGTGCTTCAATCTGTCAGGCATGGATTGAGGCAGCTGCGTACAGGGTGGGCTGATGGACCTGGATATATTACACAATGTCCCATTCAACCCGGCGGACGTTACACATACAGATTCCACATTACTGATCAAGAAGGAACCTTGTGGTGGCATGCTCATGTGTCATGGCTCCTAGCTACTGTGCATGGAGCTTTCGTAATCTACCCTAAGAAAGAAAGCTCATATCCCTTTCCTAAACCCCATGGGGAAACTCCACTTATAATAGGTAATTAGTTGCTTTCATCTTCAATACAGAAATCATTAATGTATGTTCAATGGCTAATATTGATTAAAAGCGATGCTGTAATTGAACAGGAGAATGGTGGAACGCTGACCCTATCGCGGTTATAGACGAAGCACTCAGCACTGGTGGTGCGCCCAATTTGTCGGATGCATATACCCTAAATGGACAGCCAGGAGACCTGTATAACTGCTCTAGGGCAGGTATTAGTACTTTCCTTTCATAGATCAGGTATTCAAACTATATAATTGGTTTGTTGAATATCGACTTATAGATATTGTTGATGCAGGAACATTTCGGTTTCTGGTAAAACAAGGAGAAACTTACCTTCTACGGATGGTCAATGCTGCACTCAATAGTGCCCACTTTTTCAAGATCGCAGGCCACAAATTTACAGTTGTAGCTGTGGATGCTTCCTACACCAAGCCATACAAAACAGATGTAATCGTCATTGCTCCCGGTCAGACTACGGATGTTCTTGTCACCGCCGACCAACCAGTGGGCAGATACTATATGGCTGCCAGAGATTATAATAATCAGGCAGCAGGCGATTTCGATAACACTACAACTACAGCCATTTTTGAGTACGTGGGACATCAAAATACACGTCCCATTTTACCTAAGCTTCCATACTACAATGACACTGCGGTCGTCACTAGATTTAGTACAGCACTGCGAAGCCTAAATTGCAAAGACTTCCCAGTGGACGTTCCACATAGCATAGATGATAGCCTTATCGCCACAGTTGGGCTGGGATTACTTCCATGTGAAGCTGGAAACACCTGTCAAGGCCCCAACGGAACAAGGCTCAGTGCAAGCATAAACAACATGTCCTTTGTATTGCCCAGCGTGGCCCTACTGCAAGCTTATTATTTCGGTATTAATGGTGTGTTTATGAAGGATTTTCCATCAAAACCTCCCCTTAGATTCAACTATACAGGGGACGATATTCCCAAAAGACTTTGGGCTCCTGAACTGGCAACAAAGGTGAGAGTTGTCACCTACAACTCAACAGTACAACTGGTGTATCAGACAACAAACATCTTCGTGGCAGAGAACCATCCGATGCATCTTCATGGTTACGATTTTTACGTGGTGGGACAAGGTTTCGGGAACTATAACCCAAAGACCGACCCGCTCAAGTTTAATCTGGTTGATCCTCCACAGCGCAACACCGTCATCGCTCCAGTAAGCGGATGGGTTGCCATCAGATTCAGAGCTGACAATCCAGGTATATATATAGAAACTCATTTGCTCTTCAATTTGATTATTATCATACCGAATTTATTCCCAAATTACAGCTCGCTCGATATTAAATACATTAAATTATCTTCGTTCTTTGGACAGGAGTGTGGTTTCTGCACTGCCATTTAGACGACCATTTAGCATGGGGATTGAATATGGTGTTCCTAGTGAAGAACGGTCGCGGTCCTTTCGCAACATTGGAGCCTCCCCCTGCAGACCTTCCCAAGTGCTAGATAGAGAGAAGGAAATATCAATAAGCATATCAAAATACTTCACGAGTACAAGGATCCGGACACATTGAGGGATCCTTATTGATTTAAAATCTACGGCCATTAGGGGCGTAGTTAAAATAAACTCAAACATGAAGGGCGAACTGTGTTTTTTATTCGTCAGATTGCTAACGGCACGTGAATAGGCTAGGATTGTGTTTTCTTCTTGTAAGTATTGTCATTTTGGGATATTGAATTCAGGTTAGTTTTTACTAAACTTTTTATAAGCATCAGATTTTTTTTTATAATAAAATTGGAATAAGAATTTTTGGAGATTTGGGAATTTCCACATATTCAGACTCAGTGCATTATTGCTTGACTGTCATTATTAGCACAATTATATTATAAATATTTTAGTTTAACCATTATTATTACACCTATTTTATAAATATGAGACATTAAAAATTATTTTATAAATATTCCATATTGATATTTATATTATGTTTCCATAGACTTAACTCAAATAAATAATTAAAAAAATAAGTTATTGACGGTCATTATTACATCAAATGGGCTATCATTATTAGTACAATTATTTTATAAGGTTACAAATAGACCGATACTTTAAATTTAATATTATTATTAAAACAATTATTTTATAAATCTCACTTTAACAATTATTTTATAAATATCACAGATT
>APFE030965467.1:27514-38611 GCA_000404065.3 Pinus taeda | reverse complement strand
AAATTCTTTTTGTTATTACATTTCTTAAAACAATAAGTTTATCTTTTTATTATAAATTATATATAAATTAATTACGATTCTAATGAGTAAGGATTTCAAAATCTGCAACGATTAGGATTTGGCGCTTAACATTGTAAATAGAGGCAATATTTCATTAATTACACACTCCATCTTCGTGAGCAAGCCATTATTAATTGTTTGTACAAAATCACAAGGAGATTTAATATATTAACACCCCTTTACTAATGCTTCTTTAATATTTGCATTTATTTTATTTAGAGTTTCCATGTAGTGAAAACATAATTGTTTGAGCCAAATCAATGGCTTAATTTGGGGGTAGTGCCAATATGATAGTAATAAACAAACAATTATGCCACATCCAAAATTCACCAAAACAAGTCGGGGGCCAAGACTTCTCTTCTTTCACCAATTTTTTTTTCAGCTCCCACTCCCAACTCCATATTATGTAGGGCAACATGTTCATATGTTCACTTATTTTATTTGACTAGTAATTTATTATTGACAACTACCCAAAAAAATCCATGATAATATAATAATAATAATAATAATAATAATAATAATAATAATAATAATAATAACCAAATATCGATTTTTTTAAAATATGGATTGTACTACAATGTTCACTAAACTTTATGTAATATTATGCATTTAATGAAGTTATCCACATCTTTAACACTTGATTAAATTTGTGTGCAACTTTGCAAAACTTGTTGCAATTGAAAATGTACTATGGAAAGACACTGTTAATGAAGTATGTGAATCTCCCAGCCTGTGTTTTTCGAACTGCAACAAATTTATTTGTTAATAATCGATAGGATATTCATTCTTAAAACTTATCTAAAGAGATGAGAATTTTGAAAAAATAAATAAATAAATTATAGACACATATCACGAGCGTAGACCCTTTACACCTCAGCTCATTCCATCGGGATAGTACTTGTGGGCCCCAAGGGAAACAAGTCAAATGTTGGGGTTGGCAATGTGTGCTTTGACATAACACACCTCAATCATTGTCGGGCCTGACTATAATCAACCCCCACTGCAGGTCCCACTAAGACAGGTTGGGAGGTCAGGAATCAGGCCTCCTTTTGCCTTTTAATTTTTTGTCCATAGCCCTTTGATTGTTGACTAACTACTGAGCCCAAAACATTAGGCCATTAGATCATATTTATGTTGGCTAAAAGTTAAACAAATAATTTGTGAAGTAAACATTAGAAAATAAAAATAATTTTTTTTTATTTTTTAAATTCACATGGAATGTAAACAACCAAATAGAAAGATAAGCATCCGATGATTATATTATTCTTATGATATACATTTATAGTACATTGTGTGACCCTTGGATTCATTTTCCAAGTGGTCTCTTGGACTTCAGTGGTTGTTAAGATTGCACACCAACCAATAGAGGATTCAGTGTCCAACATCCTCCTCCCTTCATCCGAAGGGGTATGTATGAGTCCAAGAGGCGAGTTGTAATACAACATGTGTGAAAATGCATGGCAACACTAAGATGAATGTGCTCTCTGTAATGTTGGTATAATGTCATGGTCTAAGGATGACCACCAACACTAGAACACTTTGTGGAGTTCCCAAAATTCTTCCAAGTCTAGCAAGAGGCTGAAATGTTCTTCTAGAGGAAGTGTCCCTAATTCTTTGGAGAGGGAGACCTTCAACCTAAAAAAAGGAGGTCTACAACCTGCTGTGGTTTAAGGATAACCACCAAATCTAGAATGCTTAATGAAATTCCTATAACTCTTCCAAAACTGGCAAGAATTTGAAGTCTTCCACTAGAGGAAGTGTCCCCAATCTTATGAAGACAATTTTTAGCCCCACATAGATGGTTTAAGGCTGATCATTAATCGAAGGAATGCTCACGGGCATCTTCGTCTTTTGCGACAACTCTAAATCTGGTATGAAAGGTTGTGGCTCAGGCTCATTTGATGTGGCTTTGAAGCTTGTATATGACCATCATTCCCCCCTTGTCAGATAAAGGTGAGATGATGGAGAAAAATCAATTGCAAGATTGTTTAATAACCTAGAACAAGTTCTAACATATGACTGAAATATCTTCTTGGCTATTAAAGCCCACTGCTAAGAAAAGATCCATCCAAGATGAATCTTTTTTCTTGTTAGAGACATGTTTCCGAAGCATCTGTGAAGAGTGAGTGGTTTTATGACAGTGATCACATGGATCAAGATCAAAATAGTGATATTTTATATAGCCAACTTAGTCACAGTGTTGGAATTTAGCAACTTTTGGCTATGAATGTGGACGGGAAGAATCTGGAATAGGTGAAAGTGAACTGTCACGAAGGAATCCAACACTCTGAAATTGGATAGCTTTGAGTAACATGGAATGTGAAAGGAAAATTCCTTATCATATCCAAGACCTATTTTGTGCTTTTTATGGACAAACTCTTCCCAAGATTTGATGACTAAGTTGGGAAGTGCAAACTGAACTTTTGCATCTGCATGTGACTTTGTTGCTTCATTGGGTACTAGATATGAATCAACTTGCTTCTTATGGGGGTCTGTTTCAATGTTCTAAATAGAAATAGGTTTAGAATGATGACTCTACTATCAATCTTCCTGCTGCAAAAAATCAATATGTTCTTGTGCATTTTGCAGGCATGTTCGAATGTCAGATAGCGTGTCTATGATGATGTTTAATTTTCCATCAACAATGGAAAGTATTAGGTTGTTCAATATCTCTAGTACATCATCAAATTTGGTCATCATGTTAGAAAAAATAAACTCCTCTCAATGATCTCTTCTTTAAGCTGATGGATTCAAAAATTTATAGAATTATATATATGACCTTCATGGTGTTCAATGTATAAAACCAACGTATAATAAATAATGATGATGCCCATAGTATTCACAAAATTTTCAACAGAGATCCAATGGCGCATTCACCATAAACATTCAACATATTTAAACATATTCTATGTTGTCAATGCATACCTCAATTTGGCTTTAATCAAGAGGTATAACCAGTGCACAAATGTCCATGAGTTGATGTAGCATAGCACGGACTTCTAAGATGATCTGGAAGCTCTACTCATAAATGGCAACAATTATTTCCGCCTTTTGCATAGCTGAATTAATTCGCTCCATAACTCGGTCTTCATACATATCACTGAACATATAACAACATATAATAATTGCTGAGTTTTAGCCTTTAATTCAACTCAGCACATAATAATTCACCTCCAACAACTCCAATAGGAGCTTCGAATAACCTTGTAGAATTGTGCTCTTCCACCTTTTGCTCCTGCTTTAACGCAAGCCTTGTTGTAAGCCGCTCCTTGTAAGGGGTCCTTCACATTGGTGTTACATCTTCCTTCTTTAGCACGCCCATGGTTCCTTCAAATATTTTCTTGATTATTGTCATACATTCCCACTACTCTATGATGGCTACAACTAGAGAGATGGATGAAATTATGGGAAATCCAACCATGCCTGAAACACTCAAGGATTTGCAGCTTCAAGGCCAAGAGACTTCCAGTTTAAATCGGAGTTACAATGAGTGAATTAATCATCCCTTGTTAGATGTAGTAGACAAACTTTGTAATATGATTATCACTTTTGGTGCGTGAGGACTAAAGGAGCTAGGAGGGTCTGTGTTGAAGAAGCATTTAAACATAAGTGTGTTACAGTCAGCAAAGGCTTTGGAGCAAAAAGCATTACAGTCAATGACAAATATGAATGACCCTGACACCACAATCAACTTCCCAACTAGGCGTTATATGTGCACGGAGGCAAATAGGAGATAGGTCTGAGTGGGCCAAAAATGTCTAAAGCAGGTTAGAAGCCTCATAAACAATGATAGAAATTGTAAGATGGAGAATGGCACAGATATAAGAACGTAGGAAACACACAACAAGAAATGTTGGAGTTGTTTTTTAGTGACAAACCTGCACCAATATGAGGGAGAGAGAGGGATAACATGTCTCTTCTCTTAGAAAATTTATGAAAGGCAAAAACATATAAGGATTTCTAAAATCTACAAAGGCCACAAAACAATGGCTCAAATTTTAGTAGGGCAGGAGAACGCCCACTCTAATACCATGTTAAAGTCGCATGGAATTCAAACAACCAAATAGAAAGATAAGAATTCGATGATTATATTATTCTTATGACATAAATTTATAGTACATTGTATGACCCTTGGATTCATATTCTAAATGGTCTCTTGGACTCTGGTGGATGTTCACATTCCACACCAACCCATAGAGGAATAGGTGTCCAATATTCTTTAATTTCTCAATTATATTTATTTACATTCTTATTAGTTGATAGCGCTTTTCATCTTATTTTGATATTATATTTGCGTCACTAGATCATCCATTTGGAGAGGTGTTGAGTTAATACAATGTACAATGAGGAGGGTGGACCATTGTCAAATCATCTATTTGTAGTGGTGCTGAATTAATAAAATGCACGATAGGGAGTCGGGGTTATCTCACTTTGTGCATTGTCAAATGAAAACATGGTCTAACCTCTGTCTAGTGAGGGTCGGGGACCTCCCAGTATGGGTCCCACTAGAATAGAACAGGAGGTCAGGCTCAACATGACATAGGGAGTCAAGCCTCCTTCTCCCTGTTTTATTTTTTTTCCATGCACCTCAAACTGTTGAATAACTATTGCGCCCACAACATGAGTTTAGGAGGTTGTGTCTTTGTTCACCTTGTAGCTCTTCTTGTGACATGAATTTTCTTCAATACTAGCTATGAGGTTCATTTAGAAGTCCTTTTTCATTGTAAGGATTGGCCACTAACATCCCCTTTATTGACCTCGTTAAATATATCAATGCTCCTTTTGTAGTAGTGGTATGAGAAGTTGTACATATGATTATTTCTAAAAAAATCATATCTCGAGCTCTAACCTTTCAACCCAAAAATTACTCTGACTCTCCACCCTAGACCTTGCCCTGACTCGGTTTTGAGTCAGTGTCGGAACTGGTAAATCTATTTAGGTTTTTTGAAGTACCTCCAACAATTCAACTACCCAACTTCTAGATTCTCTATTTGCTAATAAAGTAATAATTTTTCTTGACTTGAGCTCCTTTCATTATTCTTAATTTTTTTTTTCCAAATAAAATGAGTCATTTGATTAGTTTCATTGTAGGTTTCAAATATAGATTTTCCCGACTGCGATGTTGATCTTACCTTGTTTTTTGAAAAAATGATTGATATGTTATTTCAAATTAATTTGAAATATGTTACATGTCATGTGAATTAAACAACTCGATGGCCAAGATTTTCAAAACCTTTTGTTTCTAGTTAAACCTCCTATGTCAATAGTTGTTTGAAAGGAAAACCTGAAAACTTGAACTTCAACATGAATTTTAGTAGTTTTATTTATAACCTCCAACTTTTGGTAAGTGTTGATATTTCAAAAGGTTTCGTTTTATTCAGTTAGACTAGTCTTTATAAAAACTCTTAATTATTTGTTTTATTGCCCATAAAGGCCACAAAATGGGGAAAAAGAACAAATCCCCTGCTTCAAGGAAAGGAGTTCAAAATATTAAAGAAAAATTAAAAGAGGTAGAAGATCCATAACCAAGAATTTATTATTTGAAATCAGCTTTGGTTTGCAACACTATAATCAAAATGCAAGACACATGTAAGATGAAATGGGAGGAAATTTATAATTTATTTGAGAATAGGGAGTGTCTAAAGTCATAAAGTTCTAGTAAAGAGAAAATCACACTGTATAGGAACATTAGAAGGATAGAATTACACATGGTTTCTGTTAGGGCTAAAATATTTCCTTATTATGACATGATAGAATGGATTTTGGGTCATATTAACATTCATACATGCGCAATTACAATTTCCAATAGAAATGTGATAGCGTCTTGGAGGTAAGACACCCTTTCAACAATTTATAAGCTAAGCTCTCCTAACCCCTTTTTTAGATTTAATTTTCTTGGTAATTTCAATAACATAGTTTTTAAATGAAGTGGAAAAAACTATGATAAATTGATTGAATATTGTTTGTAGGATGAGAAAGAGGGCTTCAAATTCAAATCATCTAAGAATTTCCCTGTTCTTATTTTCAAAAGGCATTTTAGGTTCATTGTCAAAATATTGTCCATATATATGGAGAAAAGGACCTTGATCATTGAAAAACTTAGTGGTTTTTTTTGACTCACAGTATTCACCATGACTTAAAAGATTTCAATTGGGCTGAGATGTTGTCACAAAACATGTCAGATGCATTGAAGTTGGTAGTTTCATGCCCTCCAGGCTATGAACACATCTTTTTTATTTCTTATTATCTCATGGACATTATGAATGCCTCTTCCCCATTTCCTCTCATGAAGCAAAATTATCCCACCAATGATTAAGAGCCCATTCAAAATTATGCTTCAATGTTATTGGAAAGTAATTATAAATTTCATTGTTATGACATTTACAATTATGAAATGTTCCCTCTACATGAAGTCATCTTTGGTAGTGCTTCTCCAAGGATTAGCCAAGAGATTAAAGAGGCACTTGATAAAATATGAGAATATCTCATTCAAGAGTTATTTTCCTATATCAGAATATATGGGAGTGATGTTTGTCCACATGTATTGCAAGGGTAGATTCCTGAAAGAATTTCTCTTAGAGAAGTAACAAATAAAACAAAATTAAATAGTCAAGTAGGAAAGATGAGTAAACTTTAGAAGAATATTTGTCCAAATTTTCCAATTATGTTTAGAAGAATAATATTGAAGGACAAAGGTGACGCATTTAAGGAAGCTAAAGAAATTAACTATCTCTAGTTTCACTCATTAGCCCATTTTTTATGACCCTAGTCGAATAATAAACGATCATTATAAGGTTGTAAACTATATAAAAAAAATGTACTCATCAAAATCCTCCTTTTGATGATGTTTTCATAAACATTGATACTTTTTATCATGTGACTGAAAGAGGAAAAATAATGAGTGTTGAGGATAGGGAAAAACTTTAGGAATTTAGAGAAAACACTTATGAAAATTTTCTTAAACAAAAATGTTTGTTGTCTTATATTGTAATTGAAGATTTGAAATATTTTAAATGTCTGAAAGTTAATTTTTCTCAGCTTCTTTTAGAACCAGCGTCTTCTTATGAATAGTTACAAAAAATTCAAATTGAAAATATGTGTGTTGTTTCTATTACGGTACAATAATAAAAAATTCTTGAGGCTGGCAAATATGTTAATGTTAAATAACAACAACGAAAGTATTGAATCTTTGGTTGAAGAAGATAGAAGTGTTAAAGTAATTGTTTCACGAATTCTCCAATGGGAAAAGAAATTACAAGCTTAGCACATTCCTAAAACCACTAAGAAGGGCAAGAGACTCATGTATGCTTCATTAAACTGTAAAGAAACAAAAGCAAAGGAAATCCAAGTGTGGACCAAGAAATGCATTGAAAATTTCATCCATGTATGGGATATTCAGATAGGCTTCAATGAATAATTTGTTCTTCCATGATCCAAACCAATAATGGAGACAGTCCCAGGTTCTTTGAATCAATAATAGAGAAAAGATTGCACAATAAAAGATCTGAGAGAGATGACTAAAACATAAATTTGGATGCAAAAAACCTTCCAAAAGTTTCTGTAATTTCATTTTTAAAAGATCAAACTTATTTCAAAATTTGATGTTAAGTATAATAAAAAGAAAAAGTTTATTTATAATTTAGTGTCAATTTGTTAGGTCAACATTGTTCATTTCCATCTGATTCATGTTTCTACTATTTCTCATGTGTATATGTTATCGGGAAAATTAGTGTCCATTCAAAGCTGTTAGTCCCACTAAGAAGGGTAGCTATCTTAGAAACAAACAATTTAAACTCACTTGTGTTTTCCTTTGAGAGAGAAGCAGAGAGTACCAACCTCAGTCTTTTGCTTGCCTCCTTGCTTGTTTCCTCTCTCCCTTGATAGATCTTTTTCCACTCCTTCCTCACTTGTCCCACTTCAAAGAACACCTATAGAGTCAAAGCAACAAAATACCATCAAAGCATAGAGATATATAACCATAAACAATATAGGATCAGATTTATATTAACCATACAAATGCATACACAAATACAAGAGTCAAAGATATACAATTATATGGAGGAAAACTCAAATATCTTTATTGATAGAAGTAGTAGAAGAGAGGATTACAACCAAGCTGTCTGATCCAGCACCATCCTCCCAGAATGAAAGCCCTCTTCACCTCATGAAAATCTAGATCACCCAACAATACAATGTTTCACAGAGAAACCAACAACACTTCCTTACACATTACAAAGTTCCAGCCTCTGGATCTCTAGTATAAGGGATCCATATATAGATATTTGCAGATGGGTGAGTCAGCTTCTAGGATTTTTATTAGTTTCATTTCTCTGATAGTTCTTGGTTCCACTTGGATATTTCATGATGTCTTACTCATCCCTGGGCAAATTCAGAGAGGCAAGTGTCAAATGAGTAGTTTTTAGAAGATTCTCTGGGTTTCCACCTAGCAAACTGCCTCTGCCATTTGTTTTCTCTTGCTCATCGCACCATACAGAAGGGATTTTTAGTATGCATCACACCCTCTATGTGTAACATGTGAGATGCATCAGACCCTCAGCATGGAGCAGTTTGTATGGTCTAGTTTTAACCAGTTCTGAGCAGGTTTTCGGGGAGAACTTCTGGGAAATGATGTAATCAACTAACCTTGTTCCCTTAGGGTATGAAATAAAACTTTTAGGGGTTTATAAGCCCTTGGTTTATGGACATGTGTGATTGGGGTTGCAGTACCCAAATATGTCTATAACAGTTTCCCCCTAAAGCGTGAGGTTGTAAATCATCCGATGTCGGGTGAAATGCTTTATCATGAGGATCCGAGGTTTTTCGAACTGAAAGGTGACCTATAATAAGATGCAATGCAATAAATTATCTTCATAATATTTTCATGATCTGGCTGAGGTGGGCATTCCCATGCTTAGCTTTATAAATTCATTTTCATGTACATAGAACATACAACTATCTGTGTGGTAGACTGATGATTCTGGTAGAGCCATCATCCCTTGGCTAGGATGATTATCTGTGTAGCTATATGTACATTTGATGTTTTTATTTTCTTGAATATATCGCAGCCCAAATGGATGAAATTAGATCCGGGGTCTTCAAACGCATTCAATCTTCGCCCAGAGTACAAGTCGATCCATGTGAACAGATGTTCTGATGTTGAACATGGAAGGACATCACCTGATTACCAGCCAGTGATGTAAGTTGTTAACAGGTGCAAGAGGAATCACCAATAATGATAATGACCCTCAAGGTACTATGGTACAATTCACATTTTGTGAATATATGAGTCGATGTTGAACACCACGCAAAATCTTTCGGTCGAAGGTTATTGATGTAAACGTGTCGCTGGAAGTGAGAAACTTGCCATTGAGGCATGAAAGCTTTAAAGTACTGAAAGGGTTGTTCCTAGGTTGAATTCTTGGATAATGAGCTGATTTTGACAAGAAGTGACCCGTCATAAGAGGGCCTAAATGAATCCCACATCTATGACACAGAACGAAGGAAATGATTTTGTGGAGGTGAAAACGATCTGATGATACAAGGTTCAGGGTGGCAGTCATGAAAGAATGAAGTGCGAAGGTATTGCAATGGATGAGATGTTAGCTGGGTTGGTGAATTCTCTGAGCGACTTCTCTTGAACATATCGGTGACACTGAAAATGGATCATTGGCATTAACCCCCAAAAATTGATGGTACAGAGGATCAATGGTGATATGACCGATGAATGGAATAACCCAAACCAACTCAATCATGGTGATGGAGTGAAAGTGTCATGTTCAAGAGCGAACTGCGACCAATGAAGTCCTTCAAGTTTTCTTCCCTTTTTCCCCAGTAATTGCTGACCATTACCTCTTTATTTTTTTCAAGCTTGAGGGGGATAACATATGCTTGTTCTATAATTTTCCCCTCGGGAAAACCTGTCATTGTGTTTTAGTAAGCCTAGCGATAGTGAAACTCACTCTTTTCTGGATGGACAAGTTTGTCGCTATTGTTTTAACGAGTTTAATGACAAAGATAACTCAGTCCTTTTCAGTTTTAGAGAGTTTAAAAAGAGATGAAAAGGAAACTCCAGCAATCCTCTTTCATAGTATAATCCCTTAAGTCTAAAAAAGTATAAAATAATACGAAAGCGATGACTTTTATGATCACTTTAACGAGCCGAAAAAGACAAGTGCTCGATCTTTTTGTGTAATGATCCCTCAGGTCCAAAAGGATTAAAATGTAGAGGAGGGATGACACTTCCAATCACTTTAATGAGCTAGAGAGGCCAATTGCTTGGCAATCGTTTTATATTTTGAGTCTAAAAAGAGTTTAAAAGAGACTCGTCTTTGAGGAACGAGTGGTATTTTCAGGTAGCAGCTGATTCTAGGTATGGTTTGGAACTTTTCTGATCCAGGTGGATATTGGTGGCCACCTGCCAAGTCCAACTGGACCCCCACCATTGTCTTTCTCAGCATTTTCAGTTTCCTTAATTGTAGCACAACTTACTACTTTTAGCAGTTTTTCGGGTCCTGAAGTTCCGGAGCCGTTTTGAGGCCCTAAACGACGTTTTTTTGGGGAATCCAGGGGAAATATGGGTCCATGCAATGGACCGATGTTTCCCGGTCCAACAATTATAGTGCTCGAATAGATCTTTCTAATGAGCGATTGTACGCGTCAAACGGAGATCATATGCTAAAGTTACGACCCCGGGAAGTTGATGTACCAACTTACCCCCAAACGGGGCCCACAGTGCGTTTCTTCTCCTAGGGTTAGCTTTTGGAATGTTAAGGGTTTTTCATTGTTTCTCAACAATAAATAGGCCTTCGAGCCTCATTGTAACACAGTTCAGAGGCATGTAGCCATCACATCTCTTCTCAGAGATAAGCTACCATCGCCCTAGCTAGTTTATTCCATTTCTGATTGAAAGCATGTTTCAGTAGTTTCCATTAATGAAATGAAGTATTATTTCCGCTGCATCTTTGTGTATATGGTTATCTCTGTAGTTTGTTGCGTTCCTGTTTAAATCCGGATCAGTGGTATCAGAGCGGTCTGCTT
>APFE030965467.1:3980-14397 GCA_000404065.3 Pinus taeda | reverse complement strand
CATTTTAAATTTTTGGTCCCCGAGAATGAAGAAGGAACAGATCTAGGATTTTTTTCAATCATGAAGAAATCACTAAGGAAGCCCCACCAATTAGGAGGGTATCATGAGCAAACTAGAAGTGGTTGATTTCTCTAACATTTCGTGGAATACTGAGCCCTGGAAGAGATCCATTAAGCTTCCCAACCTGAAGGTTACAACTAAGATATGTTGCCATGATAATGCAAATAATGGGAGAAAGAGGGAATCCTTAACACAATCCTCTTGAGGCTATAAAGAAGGCCCCATGGTGCCCATTTATGAGAGGAGAGATCCAGGGAGATCTAATGAAAGCTTTGATCCAAGATATAAAATCAAAATTAAATTCTAATGTCTCCATGTCAGGAAAGAGCAAAGAGTGATTTACCCAATCAAATTCATTTCCCATGTCCTATTTGATCACCATTCCAGCTTCTCCCTCTTCATTATTTGAATGCATTTCTTCCTGAATCAGAATAATTTCGTCTAGAATATTTCAATGCTGCATAAACCCACCCTGGTTCTTAGAGATAATGGGGGGAAGTAATAGTTTTACTCTATTGACAATGATTTTCATCATAATTTTATAGGAGGAGTTCTATAGAGAGATGGCCTGAAATCTCGAAAAGGTGGTAGTAATCGCTTCTCTTGGAATTAGAGAAAGGAAGGAAGAATTGGTGCTACTCCCCAACTTATTTTTGACCTTGTTGTAGTTCAACATTATGATAATATCTTTTTTAATGACATTCCAGAATAAATGATAAAATATGATAGAGAAACCATCTGGTCCTAGAGCTTTCTTAGGTTCCAGTTGCCAAACAACATTAAGAACTTCATATTCAAGAATTAAATTAGAAATACATAGATTATAGACTGAGAAACAACATGGGTAAGGTCCTAGAGGAAATCAGATGCCCCAACAAAACAAGGGCACTCATGATTGATTAAAGAGTTCAAATGGTCGAATGTTGCATGTTTAATTTCACATGTGGTGCTAACTGTCAACCCACTTGCCATCTTTAGCTCCTTGATATGGTTCATGTTCTCTTGAGCCATTGCTTTTTTTGGAAGAAAGAAATATTTCAATCTCCAACTTTCTACCATAGACTACAAGATTTGAGCCTCCACCGATTTTCCTCTTGTCTACTTAGACTGGATATCTGAGATGAGAAGTCTTTTTCTTTTTCAATGTGTGACTCTTCAATATGACTTTCCTCCATCATCTTGTAGTGTTATTCTAGCTCTTCAAATTTTTCTATCCTTTTTTTCCCTGGAGGGTGATAGCTTTCTTTAAGCCATTTCCTTAGTCTAGTCTTGACATTTTTCAGTTTGGATTTCCAATCATAGTTGGCAGAGCCTTGGATTTTCCAATTCAAGGTTTTTTCTATCATTTTCTCAAGTCTTTCAACTAAGCACCAATATGCATTAAAATTAAATGGTAGTGGCCCAATATTTTCAACCTTTTCCATGGAAGTCATAATGAGATGATGATCAGATTCTCCCTTATGTTAGACCAACCCTTATGTCCGAGCAAGTGTAATTTTTAGACTTAGGCTTGATATTGATTAGATCCCAATGAGCTAGGACTTCCTCCATTCTATCTCAAAAGTGGTCACAGATTGAAGAACCATCTCTTTTTTCTGAGGCATTTAGAACCGTGTTAAAGTCCCCTCCCATTACATTGTTAATGTGAAGGTTCCTTTCCTTTAAGATCTCTAAAGAGGTCCAAAAGTATTCCTTATTCCATTGGAGAACTAGCCCATAAATGTTTATGAAGGGAATTATGTTCTAAGCCTCCTTTTCTTCCGAAAGAACCATTATCTATGATTTTGTCTTAATTTCCTCTATCCGAGTGAATTTATTATTCAACCAAAATATTATGAGCCCTCCTAAATCTCCCCTTGAAGGTTGAGATGATTGAGAGCTATCTCTCCAAAACAGTTATGAATCTTTCATGGTTTCAACTTCAGCTAACTTGGTCTCCTAGAGAAATACTATTGAAGGAGAAACTTATTTGATTAAATCATTGATTTCTAGGATTTTTGTAGGCTTTCTTAGTCTTCTTATGTTCCAAGATATAACTTTCATAAATTAAGGGTGGGGCTAGAGAAACCAACATCCTTAGCATCCCTGTGTGCTTTTTTCCCTTTAAGAAAGTCAGAGATAATTATTCGATCCATGAGCTTCTTGTTTATTTCTGCTTCTCGTTCTCTCTAAGTCATTTTGTTTGGCCTTCCCATTTTCTTGTTCAAGTATTTTCCCTGGCTACTTATCTTGTCAACCTAGTTTAGAGTTTGGGACAAGCTATTTGTCACCACACGATCCTAGACTTTAAGCATACTGCTCGAAGGGGCTTCGAGAATAGGTACTAACTTTGGAGCTTCATCTCTTGCTTCTTTTAGGGTGTTCTCCACTAATTCTCCTTCTTCTCTTTCCTGGGTCTCCACCTCAATAAGTTGGGGAGACGCTTTGGCTTCCACTTCCTCTTCACTAAGAACTTTGAACAAATTTTAAGAGGAAGGAGCCACAATGGGAATTGGGGTGTTCCAACCATTTTGCAGTGCTCCTTTACATTTCAAAGATTTCTTGGATTTTTTCCACTACTCCTCTTATGTAGCTTGAGCTTCCACACTTTTTTCATTTCCATTTTTAGGACAGTCTCTATCAAAGCGACCATAGTCATTGTAGTTTCTGCATTTTAATTGTATTTGTTCATAGTCTAATACTTGTATGTGCTTACGTTCACCCAAGTTTAGATTGATTTCAGCTCGAAGTCCTTTTTGCATGTCCACTTCCACACAAATTTTAGCACGGGAAAACTGGGAGCCTTTTGGTTGAGCCTTATCTAAATATTTGCCAATGCCATTACCAATAGCCCGAAGGAAATCATCACTCTAGCAGGAGATGGGGAGACGAGGGAGCTTGATCCAAATGGGGATGGCAGTGGGAATGTCCTCATCTAGATTGAAATCCAAAGTTCATTTGTTAAGCTACATTCCTATGGAGCCAAAGAAATATGGTCCATTGTGGAAGATAACTTCCTTATCTACTTGGAGTTCAAATAAAAGGATAAAAAAGCGATTTCCAATAGCATAGAGAGAAATTTCACCAGTAATCATAGGAGACCATGTTTTCTTTATCCAAATATCCATGGAGTTGGGAGAAGGCCACATACAATTAAATTTCCTGATAAGTTCTCTTTCATAATACTCCAAGGGGGTTTTCTTGGCACCATCCAGAAGAGAGACTCATCCAACCCTTATGTTCGACCAAGTGTAATTTTCATTTTTACAATCTATAGTGTGGGAGAGATCAGAAGTACCAGTGTCATTCTTAACACATGCAAGCACCCTGATGTTGGTGCTTCTCTAGCTCACCATCCTTCCATACCATGCTCACTATTTGAGTTTTCAATTTTTTGAAACTATCCTAAAATTTGCTTTTCTCAATCACATGTTCATAATGGCTACCTAATGACAAAATATCCAAGCAATATCTATGTTTCTTTGTAGCTTACTTTTTTAGCAGATTAGAATTGTCAATTAATCTAAATTTTCCACTATTTTTCATTTTTTTTCACTATGCAGTGCATTCGATAAGTTTGGCTCGCTCTGATAGCAGTGTGGCTTGTAAATTTACAGAGTTACCAAAAGGTTATATGTACGAACCAGTGCACATGTTTTTCACACCACTATCAAAAGTTAAAATTGTGAGCCAACAATGGTGCGTCATACTTATGTGCGCACTGGTAGCAGTACAATTTTAGTTGAACATGCACAATCATTAGTGCGTGAATGTGTTCTATGCATGTTGGTAATTTATTTCTTTTGAAGTTATGTTTTGATATTTGTACATACATGTTTCATTTAATATATATATAAAAAAATTATTTGATATATGAGGTTGAAGTCTTTTATATGTCAATCATGTAGTAGAGACATCAACATAGGAAGCAACAACAAGAGTAGAAGTAATAGGCAGACCCATATAATATGATCCAAAAATGGCATGCTAGAAAGACGGAGAGGGATTTATACCCTCACCCTATTACTGGAGTGAGTAAAGTGCTCTTGAGAAATGTAGGCCTCCTCAAGTACTATGAGGAGGCTACATCCCTAAAGGTGCACTCTATCTTTTTGGCACATGAGATCTTACCAATGGAATTTGTAAGAGCAGGCTTTCCATGTCAGTCTTAGGGCGTGGTATAGGTCCACTAAGGAGGACATATACTTTATCGTTGTCTTATCTATGAGGGGAGGATTTTCCCTAGTTCCCTGATCCCCCACATGGCGTTGCAACTGAGAGTCATCTTGGGTATACTCTAAGATATTTCAGACCTCATGCAATCCATCCATTATCTTTTTAGGTTCATGGTGGACAACTACAAATTTATTCTTTTCTTTTGCAGATGAGGTTAGAACATATATTTCATTAAATCTGGAAGTTTTTTCTTACAAGGCCTACAACAACATTCATTCTTTTGTAAATATCCATATTAACTTGATTCAATATTAAAATAATTTTAATAATTTAAAACCAATTAGAGATCATGAATAGGTCAAACATAGAGTTGTTATGTACAATACTATCAATACACAATAGGAGTGTGAAATCAAACTCTTAGAAGAAATTGATTTTAGCTAAATCATGTTAGTATGTGAAACATCCAATAAAGATATTATAGTTATGGATAACATACTAGATTCCTTGATGTTTAAAATTTATGTCTGGTGACTCTAACCCCCTTTCCCCCAACCTATGGGGGATTTGTTGATTGAATGATGGTGATGTGAGGATCTTACTGTAAATGACAAGGATAGGTGTCCCTTGCATTGCATCGAAACTAGTATACTAAAACCTTAGTAAAATGTTCTTGTGCTCAATTTCCTATGGTCCCTTTGTGCCTTTATGAAGCACTAATGAGGCGGTCATCATTAATCTTCATAGCATGAAGGAATCCACAATAAAAGTTAGACAATGTTGATCTAGGTATTTAAACAAGGTTAGTCACCATTGATCTATCTCCACTCAAATCCAAGTACATCAAATGAGAGTTCTTAAATGGGTGTTCAAGTCATTCCATTGTGATGGACAGTGTCACAGATTGAAGTAAACAAGAAACTTTAGTGGTGATTTCTTGTAAGTAGTGGAGGCAAGGGTTTTCAAATATTAGCATAGTTGATGGTAGTGTGGATATTGATCTCTCCTTGTCAACATTGTAAAAACAAATAATGTCTCGATGTAAATTTAGTGTCAACCAATTGTATGGAAAACCATGATTGGCAATTACTTTCACTAAGAAGAGAAAATGATAAGCATTTTTAATGGGTAAGAAATAGATGTAAAACGTAACTCATGTACTTTAGTTGAAATTTATGTAAGTCCTCGTGATATTTAATTATTAAATACTTAACGTAAATACAAGTAAATTATCATTAAGATATTTATTTTGAAGATTAAATATGTATTAAAAGGCATTCATCTATGACACTTGATTTTTCATGTAGTCTGAACAAACCACCTAAATCTTATTATCAATTTATTCTAAATAGTTTTGTATAAGATATATCTTTACTTACATTAATAGATTTATTTCAAAAATAAATTACACTTATAAACTTATATGAATACATATAACTAAATGAAATTCAATAAATAACTTCTGAGTCTTAATGGATTCTATGAGATTATTTTAAGAACAAATAGTTTATTTAAGAATTGAAATTTAAAAAATGTTAATATTGATGGGATAATCATGTCATATGGTGAAAAAAGGTTAAAGACATCCATTTATGGCCCACCTCTTGGATGAGCTTAAATAGTCTACTTAATGCTCATTGTGAATTCATTAATCTGTGTTTTATTAGAAAATTCATTTTCTTTACATGGTTTAATATTCTAGAAATAATAATGTCATGTTTATACATTCATATTAAACCACATGATAGTTAAATAAAAATCAATTAATGGTTTCTTGACTTATTGACTTATATGACATGATTTCATATAGGAATAGTTGATTTAATAATGCATTGTTAGACAAAGTTGTGAATTCAAAATAGAATAAACGAGTTAGAACTCATAAATAATTGATTTTAAATTATTTTCTAAAAATATATATTTTTACTTCCATTGAGATCTTTATTTCAAAAATAAATTCCATTTATACATACATGCATACTAAATATAATTTAATACGTACTTGTCTTGTTGGTTTCTATGAGATTATTTCAATTACAAATAATTTAAGAATTGAAATTTACCAAATGTTAATAAAGGTCGGAAAATCAAATGCCATATGTGCATAATGTTTAAATACATTTATTTATGACCCGTACCTTGAAATAAATTTAACAATCTGCTTAACATTCATTACCAATTAATTATTCCATTTTTTGTTAGGAAAAACATTTCATATTGCATGGAGATCTATTTTTAAAAAATGCCCCATTTAAACACTTAGATTAAACCTCATTATATGAAAATAAAAGTTGATAAGTGGCTTTATATAGACCACTTAAAACTCATTATCAATCAATTATAATTTGTTTTGGAAAAAATATATATTTACTTCCATTAAGAGTTACATTTAAATACTGCATCACGTTTATGAACTTCTATCAATGCATGTAACCAAATAGAATTCTTCAAGTCCTATTGGATCTATGAAATTATTTAAACCACAAATAAACTATTTAAGAATTGAAAATGACAAAATGCTAATATGGATTGGAAAACCAATGTCTTATGGTGCAAAAAGTTTAAATACAACCATTTTTGACCCATCTCTTTAATGAGTCTACATGGTCTACTTAACACATTGCTAATTAATTATTCCATGTTTTATTAAGAATAGAATTTTGTTTTGCATAGAGTTTTGTTTCAAAACAGTATAGTATGAGATTAATACAGTCTTAATAAATTACGTTATAGACAAATAAAAGTCAATAAATGGATTCCTTATTAAATTAAATGAGATGATATGATTGCATATATAAATAGTTGATTTAAGAATATATGAAAAGAAAATTATGGGTTAAAAATTGAATTCCCTACAATTTAACAAGTAGTATTCACTTATGAGCCATCATCCATTAGCCTAAATAGTCCACTTAATACTTATTATCAGGAAATTAAAAGACTTATTTTTCAAAAAAAACATAATAGTATATAGCTATCATAAATCACATTTATACACTCATATTAATGGACATAACTAAGTACAAGTCAATAATATAATTCTAGCGTAAGTGATATTATTTCAGTTTATTTAAAATACAAATTTACAAACAAATGACTTTAGATAATTAAATTAGATGCCTTACAGTTCAAAAACATCAATGACATAATTCATCCATGAGAGCGTCTAATCAAACCTTGATAATTCACTTATCAATCATTATCATTAGTTATATGTTTTTATAAGAAATGCAAAAATATCTACAATATATTTTTCTCTCAAAAATTACATATAACACTTATGCACTCATATTAGTGCATTTTATATGTAAACAACAAATAACTTACTTTGTGCCTTGTTGATTTTCAGTATCATATGATTGCAGTTACAACCTTGAATCGATTTAAGCATATAAATTTATGAAAACTATCGATCGAGAAATTGCATATCTTATGCTTCAAATAGATGAAATCATTTACCTATGACACATTTCTTATTAGCCTTAATAGTGAATAATGCATTGTGAATAGTGAATAATGCACATAACATTTATCAAGTAAATTATTGTAATTTCTTTAGTAAGAATAGCACCTTTGTTTGGAAGGAGTTCTATTTCAAAACTTATATTTCACATTTATATATGATTATTGATGCATATAAGTAAACATAAGTCATTAAAAATAACATGCCTCGATGGTTCATGTAAGATAATTTGAATGGAAAACAATTCATTTAAGGACACACACACGTGCACACACACATCTTAGAAAAAAATTGATACAAAAAATTCATTGCAAAAACAATTATAAATAATAAGAAATATACATATTAATATAATTGGCAATTCCCATATATTTCAAAACATATAAAATCATATAAATTGATTCAACAAAAACTATGTCCAAAATATATTGAAAAATTGGAATGTACTTTTCAACAAATTTATAAAGGAAATTATCTCCATCAACTCCAATGAAGGACATGTTCTATTGAACATTCCAATGTAATCATGTTTTTGTTTGATATGATTAAGTGTCTTAAGGAAGGGGAATAAAACTTGCATAAGCCATGTATCTTGCTCTTATATTGTATATTATTTTATCAAGATGTGGTTTGATCAATATCTGATACATTGAGAAGTATGATTTTTTGTATCTATTATCAATACATTTGATTCTTCATAATTATGTCCATATTTGGGACCACACATCAAGCAAAATTTTCTCATAAAATTGTTTTGTTCTCCTTGCTTCCAATTTTGTTTGAAAATGACAATGAGACCTGTCCCATGCAAATTTAAAGTCCTCTATATCAATATTTTATTTTTCAAGTACTTTTCAAATGTACTTTTCAGTGACATTTAATGTCCATATTGCAACATCATTATTTTTTAAGCAATATTTTAATACTTCTGACTAAAAAGGCCTTAAAAAATAAGACCTATCCCCAAACTACCAATCTGATTCTCTTTCAATATGAAAATTTTGTTCATCTTTGGTGTATGATTGGAAGAATACTCCTTCCATTTCAAATATCAACAACATCTTTTGACTTGTAGTAATGCCCATTTGCATTTGCACTGCAAACACATGTATGATATTAACCTATCTCCACTTCAACACTTCATTGCTGAAGGACATAAAAACCTATCATTTTAATAATGAAGTTAATATTTATTATGAGTTATTTTAATTTGTATGATAAGGTAATTTTGCAATGAGTTCAGAGTATCACAAATTACAAATACAATTTCCCCATTAAAATGAACAAACAAATAATATGTTTACTTTATACATACAACCTAATACCTTTATTTAATTTGTATGGAATAAAAGTCTTATAACAATGCATTGACCCACCATTTAAATCATTAACTTTAAGACTTATAATGATTTACTTAATTGCAATTGAAAAATATAATTACAATGGTCTAGTGCATGTAAAAAAACTAATTATATATTAATCTTCACATACAATATAATACAATTTTTAAATTTCAAAGATAATTAGTTATATGTTAATTTCTAGAGTTTCTACTGTAGTTTCTTTTGGTGCTTCTTTTAGTACAAATTGTATGTTTATTGTTGGTGCTACATACAAATTAATATATTTTTTCAGCATATATGGAATAAAAAAGGTTATAAGAATGAAATGGGTCATCCTTCGCATTACTAATTTCTAAGAGGTATAACGATAACTTAAACCACATTTAAAACAAATAATTGTAATGATCTAATTAAAACAAATAGACTAGTTATCTATTAATTTTACATACAATGTAATCCATGATAATATATATATATATATAGCATGGGAAATTTTGATATGAAAACATTAAATGACCATTCATCTCACCAAAAATTAGAATAAAAAATAGTAATGACAATCCAAATCAACAATTCTTTTATTAGTGTTGTGAAATAGTAATAATTCAAGATGTCATACATATAATAGCATGACATATACATCGGTAATTTTAAGGTACTTCTAAATGTAATTGAACATCCTTCAAAATAGACAACACATCTGTAGCCTTGTTCAGTCTATGAAACATTCTCCATAGCTCATTAATCAACTAATTATCCCCTTGATTTTCTCGAATGAATGGAGGGGAAAGAATCACATTTTATTTTGTATTCTCTTTCACTCTCTCAAGTATACAATCAACTATAATAGTATTCGTTGTGTCATATTGGGTATGAATTTCCCACACTTTTTTCAATGATTTAGTGTGTATAACTTTCGTTAGATTGTCAATGGCCTTATGTCGCTTTTGTGGTTTCCAGTCTGAAGAAGTCCACCTAAACACAAGATTATCTTGTAATGTTTCTGAAACCAACCTTTTTAGAAATCTTGTTGTGCTTTGTTTAAAAGTTGTCATCCAAATTGCAATGTCAATATATTCATTTTTGAAACACATTTCACAAAATGATTTTTCTTGTGGATGAATCCAAAATAACATTTTCTCTATTGTGCCATCAGCAGAAGCTCCCATTTTCTCAATATTCCCTTTGTTTTTTGCTTCATCATCGACGCTATGATAAAAAATGTGCATTAATTCAACAATATCTAGTATTTTTTCAGTTATTTTAGCTACAACACAATGGAAAATAATCTAGTCAAACCATTTTATTCATGTTACAAAAATTACTAAAAAAATTGTTGAAATGATACACTCACCTTGAGAGGTTTTTGCACAATTTATAGATGAAACAATAATTT
>APFE030965463.1:0-33654 GCA_000404065.3 Pinus taeda | reverse complement strand
AAACAATAGAGAGGGAAACCATTCAGGTGCAACAATGTTTTCGATAGATTTTAGCTTTAAGAATGCGGGGCAGTGTGGAAGAGGAGGCTAATTTGGTGATGAAAAATTACCAACAAACCTCCTCTGAGTATATAAGGTTGTAATTCCAAATGTGGGTAGAGGATTCCCACTTCTCTAGGTCATGGGACACCAGGGCTTTCACAGACATGTTTTACTAATTCACCAAAACCTTGGTTTCCATGTCCATGATGATGGAAAATGAGAAATAGAAAGAAGCCGAATTTATTGATAGGTGTGTCATCTTTAGGTCACAAATTTGTCGTTTAGATGGTAGAGAATAAGAAATAGAAAGAACCCAAATTTAATCTTTCCATGGTGGCCTTTGGGATGGGTGAGTTTAGGTAGAGAAAGAGAGTAAATAATAGGAAAGAAATGATCTTAAGGAACCCTTAGCCACTCAAAGGACTAAATATAATCCAAATATGGCGGGATATGAAATTGAAAAACACTAACTAAACAAAGACAAAGAAGCAAAGACCTCACATCAACCATGCTCCTCCTAACCTCCCTTACATTCGCATAAGACAAAGAAGTAAAGACCTCACATCAACCATGCTTCTCCTAACCTCCTTTACGTTCCCATTTCTATTAATCCTTGACATGTTCGCTAGGCTTTGTAGGACACTAGATTCTCTCTTTACAGTGTGGATAACCTCAATCTAATAATGCCTATGTGTGATATCACAATTAGAGACTGCGAAAATTTATGAACTCAACTAAAATGATACTATCTAAGAATTGAACTCAAAATGAACACTAATCAATAGCATGCTTGTTACAAATAGCATAACTGGATAGATAGTTGGATCATGCTAGTCCAATAAAAATTAAAGCGATGGAGAGGTGGCAAACAAATGGCATTCCAAAAAAAAATTAATTTTTAAAATCAAATATTTTAGTTTGACATTTCTTATTAAAACAAGATAAAAATAGTTACATCTCTCTACCTAATCAACAGAAAATTAAAAATATTGAATTTGATAATTTTGAATATGTACTTTTATTTTAAAAAATGAGATCAATAAAATAAAATGAACCGTTTTTTTAGAGTTTATACAATTAAAAAATCAATTATTTAATAAAGGGTAGTAAATTACCTACGTGTCTAATTTGTAATGAAAATGTAAAAAAAGATTGATTAATAATTAAAAATGGCATTTAAAATCACATTTTTTAATCAATCACCTTGTGTAAATTTTAATGAAAATATATCTCATTCATAATTAAAAATCACATATCCAATTTTTCAATGAAAATATATTTGATTGAGTATTAGAATTCACATTTATAAATGTTTATTTACTATAAAATGTTTTTTATATATGAAATTGAAAACTATTTTGAGAACTCTAACTTTGAGCGAAAATAATAAAAGGGAAACTAACACACTTATATAAACATTTATTTGTTTGTTGTTAAAACTTATAAAATACAACACTATTATATAATAATGTTTATATTATATACTAACTATATATATATATATATATATATATATATATATATATATATATATATATATATATATATATATATATATATATATATATCCCATGGAATAAAATATTTGAATGTTAAATACTTATAATTTTATTTAAAATGTTGAGATTTTCAATTTGCATTAATATTGTTAATCATTATCAATATCCACATTTATTTAATTATAACACCTAAATTTATCAAAGTGGTCATATTCTTAATATGTTAACCGTATTTTCAGAGTTTGGCCTTTTCTGTTAGAAGTCATTATCATTTTGCTTTCGGCCTTCGAGTTTGGAAACATTGTTACAAGTGGAGTTTACTTTGATCTATGCTTTCTTACAAAAGTCTGTCAAAAACCAAATATCATTATCTCTGTCATCAAAATTTTTTTAATCAGCCTATCATCCTTTGAGCTAGATAGCCATGTGATCACAAAGCTTCGAAACCCCCATATCAGAAGTGTATCGGGTCTCGCAAGTTATTTATTAAAATCATATCGGCCCCTTCACACTCCAATACTCCGATAAAACCTAGTTCTGATATTCCAATGTGTCAATTGCGAGAGAAGGTAAGTAAGGCATCAAGTGTCATGAAGTTTGAAATTATTGTCTTGGATCCACCACATTTGTTGCGAGGCTAAATTGTATTGTAACAGAGAGTTTCAACGATATGACACATGAATCGGACTAGCATTTTTCGCTAATTCTTTTAGACATCGCAGTAAATCACATGCAACAAAAACAAGGTTAGTGATAGAGGTAGTATAATTTAAGATTCCATTAGGTGCTTCAAATTTTGGAGTTTTTGAAATTTCTCGGTTGTAGCGAGAAAATGTGTTAGGATGGGGTCAAAACCCAGTTTCAAATTCCTCATCAGTAAACACTTGTTGCGTTCAAAATGAAATATTAAACTAATTAAGGGACGGGTAAAATCGACTAGGAGACATTTGTTGTAGAATGTTAGGCACTCCCAAGTTTCAATGTATCAAAATAAGTAGATAACTATTATTTGTAGGGAACCTATTATGGTAGTTGATGACCTGCTAAGAAAATAATAATTAACTTTGCTAAATAGATTTATTTTCTTATAATGAATTGAGAGGCGCTGTAAGACATATTTAACAATAGAGTTTTGAAAGCCACTAACATATCTTTTCATGCTTAATGCAAGGTAGTGATACTATGATTCAAATTCCAATTGGCCGAGAATATTTAGAATTGCATCGCTCAACTGGAAAAAGAATGAGACTTTGGATTTGACTTTTGTTTGGATACCTTGTCACGACCATTAGAGAAGGTCAATTTCATTGAGAATATAAACTTCATTAGTTAATTAGCTCACCATCATTACCTTTCCAAACAACAAAATAAATAGTATTTTCACATATGTACAACAATAATGGAGTCAGTAGTAGTTGCATTTGAAGCCCATTTTTCCATAATCTCGTGAAATTTCTAGTAAATATGTGAGGGTACCTTGTATCTTTATAGGATAAAAAATGTCTTTTCTATTATAAAAAATCATCAGCTGTACTGTAATTATGATAGCAGAATCAAGCATTAGATAAAAAGATAATAGGTATTATAATTATAAAATTGAAAGAAGTATGTTCATGTTCATAAAAAGGGACACAATTCGTCAAATTCAAATTTTGTACTCACTGAAGAACATGAATGCATATAACGATATATCCACATACAAACTTTCATTGTACAAAATAGACATTTTCAAAACTTACAAAATGAATATTGATCAAGTATTAATACATTGAGGTATTCTAGTGCATTAATTCTATTATGGATTACTGCACTGCGGTTTTCCGGTACGTTGATTGGACGATTTTAGTTGGTTTATAGGTTTCAGGTTGAGATTGATGGTGCATAGTTTTGTATCGCTATAGCGCAGATAACGAGGATGCTCAAAACATCCAATAGGCACCAAATAACCTTGTGGAAGAATCGTGTATATATTGTCGGTATTTTAGTTGAAAACAAAAAAGGAAACATGAATCAACCTAAACTTCTTCCATGTTATCAACAAAATGGCATATGATTGAATTTTTTTTTTATTTTTTATTTTTTTATTTTTATTTTTTTTTGTATTTGAACGAAGATCCTAGGAATTAGAATGAAATTAACATTTTTATAATAGATTTTCATGAATTTACAAATAGACTAACATTGATTTTATTTTGTCAAATTAACCATTTCAAAACACTACACAGGAAGTAGCCCTCACAGAGCGCAAAAAAGCTTTAGTGTGCCACGAATGCATGTGATATTTCAAAGGTTCATTGGGTGAAGCCCCCAGATGGTGCCCAAAATATTTGCGACTTTTAACCTACACAAAAGAATGGCACATGAAAGTATGTTTTTATAATGAATACTAACATTTCCTAATACATAATTCAAAAATTAAACAACTAGCGTCTATATTGGAATTATTTCCTATTTGAAGCATCACCAAATTTTCATTTCCTAAAAAGGGATGTAGAATTCCCCTCTGTCTTTATCATTGCCAAGGAATCCTCAAGAATCGAAGCATTCGCCTCCATAGATCTGGACTATTTTATGAAATTCTTATACAAGATTAGGGGAAACTACAAACTACAATATACTTTAAAAACAATGATAGGTTTTGTATTATTTTGAGAAAATATTATAGAGTAGATTGGTTGGAATGCTTTCCAAATATATCTTTCATCTAACCTAAAATTCGATTGTGATTCAAATTTATGCACTTCACCTTATCCATTTTTAGGACAATTTCTCAATGAACACATCTTAAATACAATAACTTAATTTGGATAAGCTTACAAATATATGAGGCCACTCATGTTTGAGGATGAATACAACATAGTATCATTGAGGCCATTTCTGTCAACATTTCTGCACAGTAAGTATCAAACTGTAGAAGTTTATTCAATCAGAGGAAAAACCCCAGGTATCTCAAACAAAAAAAAGTAGCAAATACAATTCAAAATCCAATGAACATATGTGTTACTTATTAATCTTGGAGTTTCTGTGGAAGTGAATTAGGAATGTGGTCCTGAATGCCATTGTTGCTAAAATACCTATATTAGGGCGAGGAATGACCAGCTGACAACAACATGCATTTCTTAATACATTCCAAACAATTTTGGATAGTTTATTTTACATCCTACAATAGAAGGAACTGTGCTTTAAGAGATAGATGTATATTCCTCTTGAGTAAAAGGGAGGAGATGTTTTTAGAGAAAAAATTTACAACCCTTACAAGGTTCTAAATGTCGAAAGGTAAGAAAGGTGATAATATAATGATCTTCACCTTCCTAAGGAGGCTTTGGAAAAAAGAAGAAAGAGTCACTGAGAAAGGTTATAAGCCAAAAGCACTAAAGAAGATTCGAGATTTTTGTTTTTGGTGGGAAGCATAGAGGCCTTTGTTAACTTACGCATGAGAATCAAAAGGAGAGGAAACTTAGATTTTCGTATGTGTGGTTGTGATATTTGATCAAATGGAATTACTATATGATGGTGAAAGAAGGAAAGAAATACTAATCTTGTATGTCACATTTTTTTATAGAAGGAACACAATGAACAACACACAAAATATCTAGTCAATAACCAAGGTGCGGGTTGGACTCTTTTCAACAAAATAGTAAAATGTACGAATCCATGTCAATATAATTGCATAAGCAATATAGGCATAGATGCACCTTCGCAAAATCTTAGTGGCATGTTGAGTTCCTATTAGCATGGAATCTTGAAAACATGGAAAAACTATATTTTATGTAGGAAAAAAGAACTTATTTCTCAGCTATCCCTTAGAGGCAACCATTATTTTCATGGGTTGATACAACATAACTCGGTGTTAACTTGTTTCTAGAGTATCCATATCATTGTTACTATTATTTGTTGTTTCTATTGTACAAAAATGAGATTTTTTGGAATGATCTTCCAAAAATAATATCTTAGAGTCACAAAACAAATTTTTCCCCTTTCTAGAGTCCAAACACAAATTAGTTAGAAAATACTATGACGTTCCTTGATGTTCTTATATAATATAATTCAATGTTGAATCCACAATGAATTCGGGAACTCTTTTACTAATATCAACACCTTCATGAAATAAGTATTAAATTGTTTAATATGTTCAAGCGAAAAACATAAAATGCTCCAATATTCAACAAGATAACAATGCCTGTTTGGATATGAATATAAACATTTTTCCCGACAAAAAAAACATGTACTTCCATTCAATAATAGAAGGAAAATACATTTTGTATATACATGCTAGGCATGTGAATTCTCCTTGGATATGCCCACATCCAAGAGTGGCATACATTGTCAAAAGTATATGCCTAAAGACTAACAGAGAAATACCAAAATGGCACGTAAGAGAAACATAAAAATAGAAGAGAAAGAAAATAAAATATATGGTACAATGGGGAAGATCAAGAAGTGTGGAAATCACTAATCCCCCCCTTCTTTCCTTTCTTTTTATGGACCTGATTCCCATTAGAGGAAATTTTAGCCTAAAAGTGCCTATGATTTTTTCACGTAATTTTAATGTCATAATATGTAAACCAATCAAAATATTTTAAATTTAAAAAGAGGGACATGTAAATATTTTGGAGGGAAAAGAAGAAAAACTACTTTTTTTTTGTAAATTGTACTTTTGGCTTATCTCCTTATATGTTTATTCAAATTTCAAGTGTAGACACTTGTTGGATGCGAAATTAAATTATGCATCCAATGAGTACCCATCATGCGCACTTTTGAGAAGACCCACATTGATTAGAATTGAAGATACATTAAAAAAGTGTGCTGAACACATTTTCCCTCCAAAATTCATAACTCTTGTTTTTATTATTTTAACTATTATTTCATTAGTTTCCCTTAGGAGGCCACTTTTATGCTGAAATTTCCTCTAATGAAACCCCTAGATTGGGGCCAACTGGAACCATAGCTAACACATTCCTGGATAGCTTTGTAGGATGATATTTGTTTGAATCCGAGCTTTCTGATACAAGTTCACATTTTGGGCCCACCAACCCATCCTCCATGTGTCTCTCTTTAGTCCGTCATTAAAAAACTAGGAAGGCTTCATTATCTACCCTGTTCTGATGAGGAGAAGCATCAACATTGGTCACATCAACACCTATTATGAGTAAGCCATGATGTGTCTGAGCACCCTCTTCTGTTTGGACTGGTTGGCTCTCCAATATCTCCTTCTCCTCTGCGTCCGATAGGTGAGGATTTTAATACTCCCCCACCTTTTGTTTATTTATCTTCCTCTTCTTCTTTCTTGGGTTCTTTTTAGCCTGAGGACTTGTGCTCTATAAATGGACGGGTTGAAAACGTGTGTGACTTCTAAAAACTGTCTTCTCATAATCTTAAACTTGTGTCCAACTGGATTCTTTACGTTTCATTTGTTCATGACAAAGAAGGCCTTTACTCACTTCAATCTCTACACTTACTTGATTTTTTCAAGAGCATTCCCAATGTCCTCTATGACACTGGGGTGCTAGAAGGGAAGACGAAGATTTGGAAGTCCCACCCATACCGACATAGTATAAACCACCATAATTGTGGAATCGAATTCAGGTAACCATGGAAAAATGAAAAGGCCAACATTACCCAAAAACCATGGCCATTCATTCAGCACAATATCCATTTCTTTTTGTGTGTCAAATTGTATAGTGAAAATACCTTTAGAGCATAAATAAATGTCGCAGTTTGGTGTCCAAAGGGTTAACATCCTTTGATGGAGTGCTTTAGGTTTGCTCCAACAACCATTAAACCTATAATGATACCCTTCGATTTGAGACCGTAAGAGAGAGTGTTTAACTTAGTAAGGTTTTTATCTGTGTTGGGGACATTCTCCATTTGTTCAATAATGTAGGGGCTGACATTATTTTGGATTTGGTGTCCAGAGCTATTTTGGGGTTGATTGGTAGGAAGGGAATCCTTTCCTTCAGCTGCACCCTTGTATGTAACTGATCCATTTTGTGTGTCCAGGATCCAAGAGCTCCTCCGTGAAACCGTAGATTCAGAATAATGGATTAATTCCCAAAGATGGCATTTTCTTTGATTTGTGTGCAGTCTAGAGAAATTTCCCTGCACGTATGAGGTTTTGAACCTCAATGGGAGTTTCCCACTTTCTCCTAATATTCTGTTTCACAACATAAATAGTATTGTGGCATTTATCCAAAATAGGGACGCCTTCCCATGCACATTTTTAATGAAAACCTGGAAAGAATATGAATCCCCCCATGCCCGAGGGATGAAAGGCACCATCCAGGGAGGGTGTGTTTCCTCTTAATGTGGGTTTGTATCCTAATAGGAGACGTATCTGCCAACTTTCATCATCTTTGTCACAGGCAAATCGACGCCCACAGTAAATAGTGACGGATCATTTACATCCATTGACTCGTCATCGGCCAAAATGAAGGAATGTATGCGCTTATAGGAAAAAGGAAAAAAATTATAAATACATGTTCCATCCCGTGCCGCAAAAAACACTAGAGGCAATTCTCAATACAATCCCAAAAAAAAATTAAAATGCGTTCAAACATTTGAATAGATAGACTCTCCTGCCACGGCCACACGATATTTTTAGAGCAGATTCTTAAGGGTTTTCTGTTGATTTTGAGATAGATAACATCCATAATAAGAGCCCTAACAGAAGAGAGTTGTCGAGGGCTAGGTTTGAGGCTTTCTTCAAACATCCTTGTTGCTTCGCAATGCATGGAAACCGAAAACACCTCATACGCAATCTCGTGAGTTCTTGACCGTGGAACTGCATAGAAGTGCCCATGCCACGCCAGAGGCCATCGACCACGTCCAAAATATAAGGATCTTGTCGACTGCGCAACTCTCCTCGCAAAAAAAGAAAAAGAAAAACCCTAGTTAGCTGCTCCATCGCTCAAACGTTGTCTCGTTTCGCACAAGAATATAGCCTAATACTACGTCCGAGAACAATTAATTACTGATATTGCTTATATTATCGCTCGTTGGCTTCAACTTAACTATTATCTTAATGCTATAAAGTTAATGTATTATGGAAATGATATTCTTGCAGAAAATGTTAATGTTCATAAGTCAGAAAGCACTAAAAAGGTTCTTTAACACGACGTTGTTTGTAACCCATTAGATGTTAATAACTGGAAGTGAACCTCACCCAGATCTAAAATGTTGCAATTATTCTTTTTATGGTGCATCGTATTTGGATGCACAAATGCTACAAATAAAAAGACACTTTAACAAGAACTTGTTCATAGTGGCATTTGTGCATTGAAATAAGATGGACCTTATCTCGCCTGGTGTGAATGAGAAAAATAAAACTTTGCTTCTAGCCAAAACTCTCCCATTTACCACCAAGCACCTACCATCGACCGCTCTGTAGCTCGACCATTTACCGCCAATACCGCTGAAGCACTTGCAGTCGAGATCCTTTTTTTGCTTGCTTGTCAGTTAAGAACACGAGCAACTAGAGTTTCCTTTGTCAAGAGTTGTCCCATTGTCGGTATTGGGGCATCGACCCGTTTGCATAGTTATGTTTGAAGGATTGCATAATGATCGGGCAAGGTGATGATTTAATTGATGATAACCTCAACATATTTTAGCTTTGGTGATGGGTCACAGCGTCAAGTCAAATGTACTATTACACTTGGTTCCCCGTGCAAGGAAATCTCAGGTTTGTGCAGAGTAAGACCACATAGGCATTAATGGGCATCTCTATAATACAAAATGTTTGTTAAACTTATCTTGCTGTATATTTTTGTAGTTCTATATCACTCTCCTTCAGTTCTAACTCAAATTTCTTTTCTCTTAATCATTTTATTTTGTTTTTCTGTCATGCCAATAGCGATAACAATTTTGAAATTCAACATAGTTGTTGCTAGTTTAGTACGATATTTTTTGTAGTTGCATGTAAATATTATTATATTTCGTGTTTAGGTTTATATTAAGTTTGGAGTAATAATTTCATTGAAATTATGACTATAATGTGTAACCGCGTCTTTTAGACTCTGTTAGTAGACAATCACGAATATGGAAATTAGGAGATTTGAACATAAAACTTGGTACCAATACCTATTTTATATTTGCAAAAGACATGGCAAGTAAACTTTCCAATAAAACATAAAAAAAATCATATTAATTACAATAAAAATCCATACAATTTAAATAACATAAAATGAATATCCAGTTCCGTTTTCAAGACAATATAAACTGAAATATCATTTTTTTGGAGACATCAATTCTATTAATGGCAGTACAAAAAGAATCCATGGCATTTAGGGCGTCCTTGAAGGATTTGGACTGGGAGGAAGAGGAAGCACCCTAGCATTTGGCTCCACCATTTAATATTGATACTAGATAGATTGAAGTGTCTTTGACCGTGTCATAATTTCTAAGTGACTTCCTTTCCTAAAGACGCGTACCTCCATGTAGCAAACTGAATAAAGAAAGATGGGATTGTTATGTGATCTTGAATTTTGGCCGCAAGTGAAGAGACAAGATATGCAACATCTACCTCCATACAGGAGGAACCCCTGAGATTTGCCTCATAAATCCTTAAAGTTAAAGATATTTGGAGTGATGGGGTTAGCATGGAGGTAGGGAGAACCCTGCAATAATTTTTTTCCCCTAATTTACCAAATCGTCAACAATAACACCAAAGTCACGGGGTTTCGAAAAAAGGCGGAGCCCTGAAGCGAACAATGTCCCATGAAGATGGCATCGAATGAAGGTGATAGGGTTTCCATTATGGTGAGTCTAAAATTTTAATCCGTCCTTGGTGCTCAAAACATTCAACATGAACGCTATAATTTGGCTTACTGAAGACATATCGTTACTTAAAAAAGATTGAATTGTACACTTATGTACTCACACTTGTTAGGACATAGATTTCAATGATTGTGATAAGACTTAAAATATTGCAAGAAGATTTTAGTGTGATAGGAGGAAATGGTTGAACATGATTTCCAAGTTGTTAGCTTATTGTTAGGCGTGATTTTCTTGAAGTTGAATTAAATTTTCCACATCTATGAACACAAAGGAAGAAGAAATTTAAAACGTGAACTTTTCACTCAATTAGCAAGGATTTACATATTCACTCATAAACACATAACCAAAAAATGTTCTACATCTTTTGAATGAATATTATTATATTTCAAATATTTTTTCCGACGAAATTTCGCAAATTTTCCCATTAAATTTAAAGTGATATAGTACCTTGCAACTTGTACAAATATTCCTTTACTATTAAGGAATAAAAATTTGAAAAGCATTACAATATTAAATTGATACAAAATCGAAAGATTATTACTTTTAATAAATAGAATACAGGAAAATATTTATCGTTGACGTAGATGATGCATAATGCTTAATTTCACCATATAACTGTATTCGTTAATTCCTTTACCAACTATTGAATTTATCTTCCGTGGAGCGTTTACTTTAATTTCTATTATGCATCTACAATTGATTTTTTGAATGTGGTCTCATTTTAACTAAGCCATCGTATGGTGCAAATGAACACTAAAGATTTAGAGATGCAAAAATTCAAATCCGCATAGTTATATTAATACACAAGTTCAAATGATGTTATTACAAAAACCTCCCTAGATTTGAAAAATCTAGAAAAATATGGGAAGTGCAAAGTCATACATATTCTATGCCTTGAATTTGTATGCATGCACTTAATTATACTCTATTTCAAGTATGAAATTGTAGAAATCAAAGTTATTTTGAGTGCTAATTCTTCAAGTATGCCCATTAGTGCAGTAACAATGATGCCATTAACACATTGTGAGCTCCACTTAAAGAGCGAGTTGAGAGAAAATAAAAATCACTAGGAAAATGCAATAGTTCCCTATATTAACCATTCTTCAAGCTTAGTGGTCAATGATATGCTTTCCATTGGGCGACACTGATGGGATTGGTAAGGTAATCACTTGGTGGATACCTAGTCGAGACTCATACATGATTGATATGTATGGTTGGAAGATTAGTTGAGAGGATTGTTATATTTTCCACCACATTTTATTTGTGTTTCCAAATGTTGAAGTCTTACCCTTAAACCCTTTTGCGTCATACCTGCATAATATCCATTTAAAAACAGGTTCCTACCTTCTTCGTAGGGAGGCTATAGTAGCCAATAATTTTTTGATCTAGACTTACTAACTGGTTTTCTCTATGGAACTACATATGTTTAATTTGATTCGGAGAATATTTTGCAACCAACCCTGCTCCAACAAACTTGTGCATTAGGTCTTTACTAATAGTGAATATATCAACATACAACAATTGTTTTTATTCGATCTCTCAAAATTTGGGTCGAGAACTTTTTTACTTTTTGGGGTTGATGTGTGGTTTTTGACCTTGAATTCATGGTGAGAATTGTCTTGGTCAAATTTTACATTGAATATCCTAGCTATCATTATTAGGCATAACAACTGCATTTGAAATATAAAAGTACATTAAACATATGCATTCTCGTTTAAATATGACTTTTCATTACCTTCCATTAATGGTAGATTCCTTAATGCTAAAAGGGAAGAACTAGTTTGCATAACACAAAGTATAAAGAGAGAATTTAATATTGGGTTCATTAGTTTAAGAATATATATATATATATATATATATATATATATATATATATATATATATATATATATTTCTTTTTTGATTATTTTTAAAAATATAATTGTGTAAATTTTAAAATGAAAATAATAATAAAAATGTTAATACAAATTAATTATATGTAATTAAGAGTCTGTTGACATGAGCTATATTTAGACAGATTATTCAAATCAATATTAATTCAAGTACATAATTATAAAAGAAATTTTTAGTGGAAAAATATCATTAAACAGAGAGCACTTAGGTAATCTAAAGAGCCTTAATATGTATCATGAGTTTTTTATAGAAGAAATAAATGTCAATCAATGAGGAAGCCGTTTAAACTCTTGTTATGGGTAATGTTTATTAAGAATACAATCATTGCATTAATTAATTTCGTTGTTCATTTGTATTTCTATTTTATTTTGAAATCGATGAGGAAGCAATATAAACTCTTGTGATGGGTAAGGTTTATTAAGAGTACAATCATTGCATTAATTAATTTTGTTGTTTATTTGTATTTCTATTTTATTTTGAAATAATCTTTGAACAAAATAATCTAGTACTTTTTTTTCTTTTAACTATATATAATTTACTTAATTTGATAAGAAAAGAGTAGAAAAAAAATCGATTCAAATTAATTAACTTTATATAATGCATAGTATGCTGACATAGGTTATATAATCGTCAAAATTTTCAAATTAAAATTAATTATAAAAATATAATTATTAGAAAAATATCATGTTCTATTTTTGTAATAAAATTCAATTGACTTAGCAAAATATATTAATACAAAATAACTACATACTATACGTACTATGTTAACATAAGTTATGTTTACCGAAACTTTATTTTTTTATTTTTATTTTTAATTTTGTTTTCTGGCTTGATTGATGAAAAATGGGACACTTGAATCTGATCATTTACATAATAATTCGTAACAAAACCATCTCGTATCGAGTGTTTTATATACAACTGATCGCCAAACAAATTGTGTACATTTCAAATATGGTGTTACTTTGAGGCTAAAATATTTCAATAACCAGAATAAACTCTGAGGGGCCAGAAAGATATTACTGCTAAAAACATTGATTAGGACGCGTCAGCCTTATTGAAATTTACAATTTCAAAGACCGCGAAAAGACTTGAAAAATTGTACAAAATAAATTACTTAGTACCTCGCTCCTCCTATTTAAATGTAAATTTCGTGAGAATACTTTTCAATTATTAAGAAAAATTAGCGCGATAGAGAAAATTGGTTGAACATAATTTACAAGTCTTTTTTGTACGAAAAAAAGCATAATTATGAGCCTACTATTGATTGAGAGGTATGTTTGTAAACGAAATCCATATAGTTTAGAGAATATAACATAAATATTGGACACTGGGTTGTTTAAACCCACTCTATTAGCATCGAGTTATCATCTTCACATAAATTATATTAATTGCCACCGTATCCCAGAGAAATTATATTGTTTGTAACTGTGTTTTACAAAAAAGAAAGCCATGTAACAAATCGTTGTAGTGCAAAAAATATTCATATTGAAAGAATGAATGTAATATGAGGAAGAATGTTGGCGTGTAAATTTCAGTAAGGCCTGCTTGCGATGTAGTTCCCTGGTGGATCATAATTGCAGGTTATGAAAGTATCGCCTGAATTGCATATAATCTTGGCGCAACCAACATTGGCGGTAGTTCTCCATACAACCTGAGTGTAGTGAGTGCAATCAGGTCCGGTGCAAATATTGTTGGCATAGTCAAACCATTTCTTCTCATCTATCCACGCAGCCACTGCCTGCGAAGGGGTCCAACCATGGCCGCTTCCCCAGAATATGTTCTCTCCGAAGGGGCTGTCCGAATGTTGTAGGAGGCAGTCGCCCCTTCTCTGTCTTGCATAATTGCGCGCATAATTTGCAAGTTTGCGATCCCATTGAAGAGGACCAACTCCCACCGCATTTCTTGCTTGATTGTGTGGAACCAAAAAGCCATCGATAAACGCGGCAGTAGCGTTCATGTCTGCAGCATTCACCGATGACATTGCCGTCATCATAATGAGAACGAAAATGGAAATGTTGCAGTGGCTCTTCAACAACGTGGTTATCCCCATGAGTATTGTGAATCGCCCGCGTTGCTGAATTTACTTCCTCTTTTAGTACTAGTATCCCAATGAAAATACTAACTTCCTTCTGCTTCTTCGCAAATATGTGTATACTAATTTCCTTCTGCTTCTTCGCAAATATGTGTATAACTAGCAAGCTATATCTGGAAGACGGTCTTTCTATCTCTCCAACCACTGCGTATAACTAGCTCAAGCTGTATCGGCATATATAGCCACAGCCACACATGTTATTCATCTGCATTAGCTTTTACTCTAACCGGAAGGAGGACGAAGCTGCAATTTCTATTCCTTTGATCGTAAGGTAACGCTGGACGATTATCAGAGCGTCCACATAACTTCTTAATTTCACATGTTTGTTTGTGTCTTACTCTATGTATTTCAATTTCAAGATACCTCTCTGCAGATTGCTAGGTGCTCGCTTTGTTGATATTGACGATCGATATGCGCAGACAAAAGTTGAAATATGAATACCTGCCCGCGCACGTTATCATTCTCCGCCGGAATATTCAACACCGATATGAAATTAAATAACTTCCACGCACGCCAAAATTCCCTATGTGCATTTTAATTATTAAGTAAAGCTTCAATCAAGTGAAAACAGACGAAGCTTAACATGTGATTCACATAAATATTTTCTAACAGACAGAGCACAACACGTTATTCACATTATTATTTAGGACCCCGTGTCCCTATGTGTTTCATTCAATTAGTAAGGTAAGATTTTTTTGAATAATTTTTTCAATAAATAGGATTGCCGAAGAATGTAGATAAATACGTGAATAATATATATGTGTATGCATGCACTTAATTATACTTTAGTTTAAATATGAGAAATTATAGCGAACAAAGTTTTTTTTGAGTGTCAAGTGTGCTTATATTGGTACAATTAAGGAGTAAATTGAGCATAAATCAAAATCACTATGAAAATGAGATATTTCACTATATCAATAATTCTTACAGCTTAGTGGTCGACTTTCATTAGGCTACAATGATGGCACTGGTCCTCAAATAACAAGGTGGATACTAATTCAAGACTTATGCATGATTGAATGGGTGGATGCTAAGTATAGAGTCATGGGTGATTGCCATCCATGGTTGGAAGATTAGTGGAGAGGATTGTTGTATTTTCCACCGCAGTTTATTTTTCTTTCTGAATGTTGAAGTTTCAATCCTTCATGCTTCATGGCTGCATGACATGACATCTGTTTAACAATGGGTGCTTACTCTCTTTGTAGGAGGACTATTTTGCAACCAACCTTCATGCCTGCATGACATGACATCCATTTAACAATGGGTTCTTACTCTCTTTGTAGGAGGACTATTTTGCAACCAACCAGAGTGACTAGTGGTGAATATATCATCATACATCAATTGGTTTTATGTGATTTCTCAAAATTGGGTTTAATTGGTGGTTTTTAAGCTATAATTCGCGGTTAGAGTTGTTCTAGTCAAGTTTTACATTGAACACCTTAGCTATCAAGATTAGGTGCAATGACTACTTTTGAAATCAAAAAGTAAATTAATTATATAGGTTCCATTTATATATGGCTCGTCTCGCTTCCCTTATTTGTTGAAAGAGAAAAGTGTGTTTGCAAAACACAATGAATACATGGGTCATTCAAGAAAATATGAAGGGTCTTAATATTTGGCACATTAATTTTTCCTATAGTAAACAAAAATCAATGTAGTTTAAATTCTTGACATGGAATCGTATCAATTAATTTTGTTGCTCATGTGTATTTTTATTCTATCCAAAACAAATTTTGATAAAAGAAAATTTGTTTGATTAGTTATATAAAATTTAGTAAACGTTAAAATGAAAATAGTAAAAAAACTATTCATATAAATTAGCTTATTTTATAATTAATAGTGTGTTGACATACGTTATGTTTAGTGAGAATTAGTTGGAATTAATATTAATTCAAATATATAATTATAATAGAAGAATTTAGCTGATAAACCTCATTAAATAGAGCATTGAAGTAACATGAAGAGTCTTCATTATATTATGGTATTTTTAGACAAGAAACAAATGTCATTCAATAAATGAAGAAACAACTTGAACTCTTGATATAAGTAATGTTCATCAAGAAGACAATCAGCATATCAATTAATTTTACTATTTAATGTGCATCTATTCTATTTCAAATAAAATTTCAACAAAAAGATCTAGTTGTTTTATTTTATTTTAATATAATTGAGTTAATTTTTTTTTCTCGGTAAAAGCTATTTCTATTAACTGGTAAACATAATAATATTACATGAGGTAGCGGCTGCAGGAGCCTGCACCTCTAATACTTTACAAAACTTCCCCGTTACAGAAGAAGCCGGGGAATCTCAACAAAACAAACAGCCAATTCAATTGGCATTACAAACATACTGAGAGAGAAAGAACTGAAGATAAGCATATAACCAGAGCTAAGAACCCGGGACCGAGACAAGGAGAAACTCAAAACTGGGCATTGCTTCCAAAGCAGCCTCTGAGCGACCCAAAGAACCGCTTGTTCATTTTTCCTCGTCCCCCTGCGTCTCCTCGGCCTGCGGACACGCGTCGTCCTGGCTGAGCACTTCTTTGTCACCCAACACGTTGCCCTCCTGCATCTTGTCGGTGGTGCCAGCGTCGGGGTCCATTACCAGATTAACACAGTCAACCAGGGGAGGGATTAAGGGTGGCAAATCGACCTGGATAACTGGTTCAGCTTCCCTTTTGGCATCCATGGCTATTTTGGCAGAGGAACGCTCACTGCTGTGAGAGGAATTGGGTAATGCAGGAGATAGGAGGAACCTGGTTGACAGACGTATCTGGGCTGAAATCAGAGGGTTGTTCAGATTGCTTTGGAATTTAAAATGAGTGGATTGAAAGGCACTGTTTTGAATCGGGTGGCGAGTGGGATTGCTGGAAGGAGGATCATCAGGGGAGGAAGTGAGATTAATGGTAGTGAGCAGTGGGGTGGGCTGAGGGCAAGCGGAGGGACGCTTACTGCCACCAGGTCGTTCACCCGAGCGGGAGCGTTTCCCTGGTCGCTTCATAGTGCTGACAATCACCGAAACCTCAACAGAACCAGTGCTGAACCCAAAATTATGCCTCAGATGAACTGAGGGCACCGAACCGAATCGAAAAGCAGAGCAAAACACAATAGAAACTCGAAACCGAGAGACAGAGCAGTTATAGCTTATGTAACAACGAATGGACCACTTACCCCAGGCCACCGAAGGATTTCCAGAGCGCAGCACGCAGGTAGAGTGGAAGCGCTGCCAATTCGAGCCAGAACCAGCTCGAATTTCCCCTCTGAGGCTAGACGCCCTCTCAGCTTCACCTTCAGTTCTCAGAACGAATCAAATAGCATAATCCTTAACCGACTGCATAATGGAAAAATCACCGGGAGCCTCCAGGTAAATAACAATCAACAGGCTGCGTTGGGCTTCGGCCTCCATTAATGGCGCCGCCCTGCATCGTCCCTTGGCCATTAAAACATTCCTCCCTCCTCCATTGGAAACCTGGGGCTCCACACTGTGGAGCAGGTGGCGGTACGCTGGGAGTTGACGCTGCATGAATGCCATTTATGGCAGGAGGATCACCCGGATCCGGGAATAATTGAGTTAATTTAATGAGAAGACGTTGAAAAAATATAAAAAAATTAACTCTATAATTCATAGTATGTTAACAAGATTATGTTAAAAATATAGTTTTCTCCTCTTTTCCTTTTTTTTTTTAAATAAAATCCAATCAACTTATAAAGATATATTCAAAATATTATTGATGCAAATAGCCATATATAATTCATATTATGTTAACATAGATTCTGTTTTTTTTTTTTCTTGACCAATAAAATATTTGAATCTTGAAGATCATCATTTAAATAATACTTCATAACCACGCCATAGATCTATCAGTGAATCTTTATTTAAAGTGATATTATCTCAAACATATAAAAATATTAATAAAAGTCTTATTCTCTTTATTAAATTGAAAAATGATTTTATTTTACTTTATTTATTTATATTTAAACACTTCAAAACATATTTATTTATTTAAAATAGGGTAATTTAAATAATTATGAAATCATAATAAAAATATATATGGAACTTATTATGATAGGTTAAATTTAATGATTGTGATGGTTTCAAATAAGATATTTGTACGCATTCCATTTCTTTTTTGTTTGAGTTTTCAAAGTTGTTTGAAAAGTGATCTTCAAATTTTGTCATTTTTCTAAAATTTTATTTTATTTTTTAGATTTTTTATAAAGCCATTCTTTTGTGATAATTTTTAAAATTGCTTTTAAATATTATTCTATTTTGTGTTTAAAATTATGTTAACCCTGAAACAATAATTTGATAGAAATTATAACTATAATCTCTAAGTGAAGTAACCTAGCTATCTTAACTAAGGTCATGAATTAAATAATTAAAAAAAGTGTATTGATATGTATTTTATATTTTGGAAATAAAATATCAATTAAACTAAAAAACTTATATTTATATTTATTTTACATTTTCAAAATTACATATCAAATAAACTTTTAAATAAAATAAATAAATTATATTAATTATAATAAAAATCTGAATAAATATTCAATTCCAATTTTAAGCCCATATGAATTGAAATATCAGGAAAATTGTATGAGAATAAATACCCAATTCCAATTTTAAGCCGATGTGAATTGAAATACCAGAAATTGTATTAATGGCAAATGTGTAAAAAGCCAGGACTTTTAAAGAATAAGAAATAAATACGTGCAAATTGTGTGAAATTTACTTATCAAAGAATATTTATACTGAGATAATATGGAATGTTTCACAGTACTTGTACGTACATGAACAGAGAATGAATGAATATTGAGAGAAATCGCAATAGCGCCATTGAAGGTTTGGCGTTCATATCTTATATATTTACAGGATTCCTTTAATTTCATTTCATCTCAGTATGGCCTGGCTGCTACGTAGTTCCCTGGTGGATAATAATTGCACGTTATGAAAGTATCACCTGAGTTGCATATAATCTTGGCGCATCCAACTTTGGCCGTGGTCCTCCATACAACCTGAGTGTAGTGAGTGCAATCAGGTCCAGTGCAAATATTCTTGGCATAGTCAAACCACTTCCTCTCATCTATCCACGCAGCCACTGCCTGCGAAGGGGTCCAACCATGGCCGCTTCCCCAGAATATGTTCTCCCCGAAGGAGCTGTCGGAATGTTGTAGGAGGCAGTCGCCCCTTCTCTGTCTTGCATAATTGCGTGCATAATTTGCAAGTTTGCGATCCCATTGAAGAGTACCAACTCCCACTGCATTTCTTGCTTGATTGTGTGGGACCAAAAAGCCATCAATAAACGCGGCAGTAGCATTCACGTCTGTAGCGGTCACTGACGACATTCCCATTCCCATCATCATAATGAGAACGAAAATGCAACCCATGTTGCAGTGTCTCTTCAACAACGTGGTTGTTATCCCCATGAGTATTGCGAATCCCTGGCGTTGCAATAATGCTAGTTTCTACTTCTTCTTCTTTTAGATGATCTGAATAATAATACTAACTTGCTTCTGCTTCTTCGCATATAATTAATGAAAGCTATCCTGGGTTATATCTGGAAGATGGTCTTTACATCTCTCCAACCACTGTGTATATATAGCCACCAGCATTAGCTTTTAGGAAGGAGGACGAAGCTGCAATTTCTATTCTTTTGATCGTAAGGTAAGGTAAGATAACGTTTAATGATTATCAGGAGCGACCACATAACGCTTACTTTCACATGTTTGTTTGTGTCTTCCTCTATTTACTCTATGTCAAGATACATAGCTCTCCACATAACGCTTGCTTTCACATGTTTGCTTGTGTCTTACTCTATTTACTCTATTTCAACATAGATAGCTCTCCAGATTGGTAGGTGCTGACTATGACTATGCGTATGGGTATGCGCAGACACACGCCGAAATATCAATGCCTGCCCGCGCACGTTATCATCCTCCGCCGGAATGATATCAATACCGGCCCACGCGCGTTCTCATTCTCCGCCAGAGTATTGAACAACCATATCAATTTTAATAACTTCAATGCCAGATTGCCCGATGTTCCTTTTCATTACTAAGTAAAGCTTCAACCAGCTTCAACCAGGACGAGGCTTAACACATTATTCACATTAAAATACGAAGCTAAGATAATCATGGGGTTATGTTATAGAAAGTAAGTTCCAATAAATTAAACCAGCTTCAACCAGGACGAGGCTTAACACATTATTCACATTAATAATATACGAAGCTAAGATAATCATGGGGTTATGTTATAGAAAGTAAGTTCCAATAAATTAACTTGACAGTAAAATGAACTGTTATTGCGTAAAAATCAGGATGCATATCTTCAGAGTCCGAGATTGTTTTTCGTGTTTCATTCTATCTCAACAAAGGGAGTTCATTTTTTGTGTTCACTAGGTGTACAGATTGGGACGTTTTTGCTCTCTTGACATTGACTATCCGTATTGGAAGACACATGCTGAAATATGAATACCTGGCCGCGTACCTCATCATCCTCCGCCACATTATTGAACAACAATGCCCCATATTCAATTTCAGTAAAGCTTCGACCAAACAAAAACTAACCAACCTAGACATGTTGTTCACATTAATATTTTCAAAATTAGGGGTAAAAAAATGGGGAGGGAAGATATTGAAAGTGAGTTGATGTTTAAAGCTCCCTAGGTAGTTAATACAACACACACTAACCAGTTATTATGAGCTAGGAAAACTTGACAATGAAGGGTGGTGACTTAAAAGCATACGAAATCTCAATTGTTTCTCAAGACTCTTCAAGATCGATGTATTTTTAGAGTGATTCTTTATCTGTCACCCTATTACATTCGAATTACATTCGAAGGCGTTACTCTCTTAGCGGTTTTGTTGATTAAATGTAGCCCACTCTTTAGGAGCATCGTGTATGGTTAGAGTATTCAAATTATTAGAACGCTTGTAGTAGGGAAATCCATAATGTCAGAGCCTAAAGTCCCATAATCAATCTGCAAAAAATGCACTTAGACGAGGCAAATGTTACACTCATTCTATAGGCGCACTCTTCCTATCGTCAGGGAAAAGTGATACAGAAGGAACCCATTCAATCGCAATGCTCGAAGTAAGGAAAGCCATAATCTCAAAGCCTAAAGTCCCGTAATCAAGTTGCAAAAATGCACTTAGAAGAGGCAAAGGCCACACTCGTTCTTCAAGGCATGCCTCTTCCTACCTCCGGGGAAAACAATAGAGAGGGAAACCATTCAGGTGCAACAATGTTTTCGATAGATTTTAGCTTTAAGAATGCGGGGCAGTGTGGAAGAGGAGGCTAATTTGGTGATGAAAAATTACCAACAAACCTCTTCTGAGTATATAAGGTTGTAATTCCAAATGTGGGTAGAGGATTCCCACTTCTCTAGGTCATGGGACACCAGGGCTTTCACAGACATGTTTTACTAATTCACCAAAACCTTGGTTTCCATGATGATGGAAAATGAGAAATAGAAAGAAGCCGAATTTATTGATAGGTGTGTCATCTTTAGGTCACAAATTTGTCGTTTAGATGGTAGAGAATAAGAAATAGAAAGAACCCAAATTTAATCTTTCCATGGTGGCCTTTGGGATGGGTGAGTTTAGGTAGAGAAAGAGAGTAAACAATAGGAAAGAAATGATCTTAAGGAACCCTTAGCCACTCAAAGGACTAAATATAATCCAAATATGGCGGGATATGAAATTGAAAAACACTAACTAAACAAAGACAAAGAAGCAAAGACCTCACATCAACCATGCTCCTCCTAACCTCCCTTACATTCGCATAAGACAAAGAAGTAAAGACCTCACATCAACCATGCTTCTCCTAACCTCCTTTACGTTCCCATTTCTATTAATCCTTGACATGTTCGCTAGGCTTTGTAGGACACTAGATTCTCTCTTTATAGTGTGGATAACCTCAATCTAATAATGCCTATGTGTGATATCACAATTAGAGACTGCGAAAATTTATGAACTCAACTAAAATGATACTATCTAAGAATTGAACTCAAAATGAACACTAATCAATAGCATGCTTGTTACAAATAGCATAACTGGATAGATAGTTGGATCATGCTAGTCCAATAAAAATTAAAGCGATGGAGAGGTGGCAAACAAATGGCATTCCAAAAAAAAATTAATTTTTAAAATCAAATATTTTAGTTTGACATTTCTTATTAAAACAAGATAAAAATAGTTACATCTCTCTACCTAATCAACAGAAAATTAAAAATATTGAATTTGATAATTTTGAATATGTACTTTTATTTTAAAAAATGAGATCAATAAAATAAAATGAACCGTTTTTTTAGAGTTTATACAATTAAAAAATCAATTATTTAATAAAGGGTAGTAAATTACCTACGTGTCTAATTTGTAATGAAAATGTAAAAAAAGATTGATTAATAATTAAAAATGGCATTTAAAATCACATTTTTTAATCAATCACCTTGTGTAAATTTTAATGAAAATATATCTCATTCATAATTAAAAATCACATATCCAATTTTTCAATGAAAATATATTTGATTGAGTATTAGAATTCACATTTATAAATGTTTATTTACTATAAAATGTTTTTTATATATGAAATTGAAAACTATTTTGAGAACTCTAACTTTGAGCGAAAATAATAAAAGGGAAACTAACACACTTATATAAACATTTATTTGTTTGTTGTTAAAACTTATAAAATACAACACTCTATATATATATATATTTTGTTTGTTGTTAAAACTTATAAAATACAACACTATATATATATATATATATATATATATATATATATATATATATATATATATATCCCATGGAATAAAATATTTGAATGTTAAATACTTATAATTTTATTTAAAATGTTGAGATTTTCAATTTGCATTAATATTGTTAATCATTATCAATATCCACATTTATTTAATTATAACACCTAAATTTATCAAAGTGGTCATATTCTTAATATGTTAACCGTATTTTCAGAGTTTGGCCTTTTCTGTTAGAAGTCATTATCATTTTGCTTTCGGCCTTCGAGTTTGGAAACATTGTTACAAGTGGAGTTTACTTTGATCTATGCTTTCTTACAAAAGTCTGTCAAAAACCAAATATCATTATCTCTGTCATCAAATTTTTTTTAATCAGCCTATCATCCTTTGAGCTAGATAGCCATGTGATCACAAAGCTTCGAAACCCCCATATCAGAAGTGTATCGGGTCTCGCAAGTTATTTATTAAAATCATATCGGCCCCTTCACACTCCAATACTCCGATAAAACCTAGTTCTGATATTCCAATGTGTCAATTGCGAGAGAAGGTAAGTAAGGCATCAAGTGTCATGAAGTTTGAAATTATTGTCTTGGATCCACCACATTTGTTGCGAGGCTAAATTGTATTGTAACAGAGAGTTTCAACGATATGACACATGAATCGGACTAGCATTTTTCGCTAATTCTTTTAGACATCGCAGTAAATCACATGCAACAAAAACAAGGTTAGTGATAGAGGTAGTATAATTTAAGATTCCATTAGGTGCTTCAAATTTTGGAGTTTTTGAAATTTCTCGGTTGTAGCGAGAAAATGTGTTAGGATGGGGTCAAAACCCAGTTTCAAATTCCTCATCAGTAAACACTTGTTGCGTTCAAAATGAAATATTAAACTAATTAAGGGACGGGTAAAATCGACTAGGAGACATTTGTTGTAGAATGTTAGGCACTCCCAAGTTTCAATGTATCAAAATAAGTAGATAACTATTATTTGTAGGGAACCTATTATGGTAGTTGATGACCTGCTAAGAAAATAATAATTAACTTTGCTAAATAGATTTATTTTCTTATAATGAATTGAGAGGCGCTGTAAGACATATTTAACAATAGAGTTTTGAAAGCCACTAACATATCTTTTCATGCTTAATGCAAGGTAGTGATACTATGATTCAAATTCCAATTGGCCGAGAATATTTAGAATTGCATCGCTCAACTGGAAAAAGAATGAGACTTTGGATTTGACTTTTGTTTGGATACCTTGTCACGACCATTAGAGAAGGTCAATTTCATTGAGAATATAAACTTCATTAGTTAATTAGCTCACCATCATTACCTTTCCAAACAACAAAATAAATAGTATTTTCACATATGTACAACAATAATGGAGTCAGTAGTAGTTGCATTTGAAGCCCATTTTTCCATAATCTCGTGAAATTTCTAGTAAATATGTGAGGGTACCTTGTATCTTTATAGGATAAAAAATGTCTTTTCTATTATAAAAAATCATCAGCTGTACTGTAATTATGATAGCAGAATCAAGCATTAGATAAAAAGATAATAGGTATTATAATTATAAAATTGAAAGAAGTATGTTCATGTTCATAAAAAGGGACACAATTCGTCAAATTCAAATTTTGTACTCACTGAAGAACATGAATGCATATAACGATATATCCACATACAAACTTTCATTGTACAAAATAGACATTTTCAAAACTTACAAAATGAATATTGATCAAGTATTAATACATTGAGGTATTCTAGTGCATTAATTCTATTATGGATTACTGCACTGCGGTTTTCCGGTACGTTGATTGGACGATTTTAGTTGGTTTATAGGTTTCAGGTTGAGATTGATGGTGCATAGTTTTGTATCGCTATAGCGCAGATAACGAGGATGCTCAAAACATCCAATAGGCACCAAATAACCTTGTGGAAGAATCGTGTATATATTGTCGGTATTTTAGTTGAAAACAAAAAAGGAAACATGAATCAACCTAAACTTCTTCCATGTTATCAACAAAATGGCATATGATTGAATTTTTTTTTTATTTTTTATTTTTTTATTTTTATTTTTTTTTGTATTTGAACGAAGATCCTAGGAATTAGAATGAAATTAACATTTTTATAATAGATTTTCATGAATTTACAAATAGACTAACATTGATTTTATTTTGTCAAATTAACCATTTCAAAACACTACACAGGAAGTAGCCCTCACAGAGCGCAAAAAAGCTTTAGTGTGCCACGAATGCATGTGATATTTCAAAGGTTCATTGGGTGAAGCCCCCAGATGGTGCCCAAAATATTTGCGACTTTTAACCTACACAAAAGAATGGCACATGAAAGTATGTTTTTATAATGAATACTAACATTTCCTAATACATAATTCAAAAATTAAACAACTAGCGTCTATATTGGAATTATTTCCTATTTGAAGCATCACCAAATTTTCATTTCCTAAAAAGGGATGTAGAATTCCCCTCTGTCTTTATCATTGCCAAGGAATCCTCAAGAATCGAAGCATTCGCCTCCATAGATCTGGACTATTTTATGAAATTCTTATACAAGATTAGGGGAAACTACAAACTACAATATACTTTAAAAACAATGATAGGTTTTGTATTATTTTGAGAAAATATTATAGAGTAGATTGGTTGGAATGCTTTCCAAATATATCTTTCATCTAACCTAAAATTCGATTGTGATTCAAATTTATGCACTTCACCTTATCCATTGTTAGGACAATTTCTCAATGAACACATCTTAAATACAATAACTTAATTTGGATAAGCTTACAAATATATGAGGCCACTCATGTTTGAGGATGAATACAACATAGTATCATTGAGGCCATTTCTGTCAACATTTCTGCACAGTAAGTATCAAACTGTAGAAGTTTATTCAATCAGAGGAAAAACCCCAGGTATCTCAAACAAAAAAAAGTAGCAAATACAATTCAAAATCCAATGAACATATGTGTTACTTATTAATCTTGGAGTTTCTGTGGAAGTGAATTAGGAATGTGGTCCTGAATGCCATTGTTGCTAAAATACCTATATTAGGGCGAGGAATGACCAGCTGACAACAACATGCATTTCTTAATACATTCCAAACAATTTTGGATAGTTTATTTTACATCCTACAATAGAAGGAACTGTGCTTTAAGAGATAGATGTATATTCCTCTTGAGTAAAAGGGAGGAGATGTTTTTAGAGAAAAAATTTACAACCCTTACAAGGTTCTAAATGTCGAAAGGTAAGAAAGGTGATAATATAATGATCTTCACCTTCCTAAGGAGGCTTTGGAAAAAAGAAGAAAGAGTCACTGAGAAAGGTTATAAGCCAAAAGCACTAAAGAAGATTCGAGATTTTTGTTTTTGGTGGGAAGCATAGAGGCCTTTGTTAACTTACGCATGAGAATCAAAAGGAGAGGAAACTTAGATTTTCGTATGTGTGGTTGTGATATTTGATCAAATGGAATTACTATATGATGGTGAAAGAAGGAAAGAAATACTAATCTTGTATGTCACATTTTTTTATAGAAGGAACACAATGAACAACACACAAAATATCTAGTCAATAACCAAGGTGCGGGTTGGACTCTTTTCAACAAAATAGTAAAATGTACGAATCCATGTCAATATAATTGCATAAGCAATATAGGCATAGATGCACCTTCGCAAAATCTTAGTGGCATGTTGAGTTCCTATTAGCATGGAATCTTGAAAACATGGAAAAACTATATTTTATGTAGGAAAAAAGAACTTATTTCTCAGCTATCCCTTAGAGGCAACCATTATTTTCATGGGTTGATACAACATAACTCGGTGTTAACTTGTTTCTAGAGTATCCATATCATTGTTACTATTATTTGTTGTTTCTATTGTACAAAAATGAGATTTTTTGGAATGATCTTCCAAAAATAATATCTTAGAGTCACAAAACAAATTTTTCCCCTTTCTAGAGTCCAAACACAAATTAGTTAGAAAATACTATGACGTTCCTTGATGTTCTTATATAATATAATTCAATGTTGAATCCACAATGAATTCGGGAACTCTTTTACTAATATCAACACCTTCATGAAATAAGTATTAAATTGTTTAATATGTTCAAGCGAAAAACATAAAATGCTCCAATATTCAACAAGATAACAATGCCTGTTTGGATATGAATATAAACATTTTTCCCGACAAAAAAAACATGTACTTCCATTCAATAATAGAAGGAAAATACATTTTGTATATACATGCTAGGCATGTGAATTCTCCTTGGATATGCCCACATCCAAGAGTGGCATACATTGTCAAAAGTATATGCCTAAAGACTAACAGAGAAATACCAAAATGGCACGTAAGAGAAACATAAAAATAGAAGAGAAAGAAAATAAAATATATGGTACAATGGGGAAGATCAAGAAGTGTGGAAATCACTAATCCCCCCCTTCTTTCCTTTCTTTTTATGGACCTGATTCCCATTAGAGGAAATTTTAGCCTAAAAGTGCCTATGATTTTTTCACGTAATTTTAATGTCATAATATGTAAACCAATCAAAATATTTTAAATTTAAAAAGAGGGACATGTAAATATTTTGGAGGGAAAAGAAGAAAAACTACTTTTTTTTTGTAAATTGTACTTTTGGCTTATCTCCTTATATGTTTATTCAAATTTCAAGTGTAGACACTTGTTGGATGCGAAATTAAATTATGCATCCAATGAGTACCCATCATGCGCACTTTTGAGAAGACCCACATTGATTAGAATTGAAGATACATTAAAAAAGTGTGCTGAACACATTTTCCCTCCAAAATTCATAACTCTTGTTTTTATTATTTTAACTATTATTTCATTAGTTTCCCTTAGGAGGCCACTTTTATGCTGAAATTTCCTCTAATGAAACCCCTAGATTGGGGCCAACTGGAACCATAGCTAACACATTCCTGGATAGCTTTGTAGGATGATATTTGTTTGAATCCGAGCTTTCTGATACAAGTTCACATTTTGGGCCCACCAACCCATCCTCCATGTGTCTCTCTTTAGTCCGTCATTAAAAAACTAGGAAGGCTTCATTATCTACCCTATTCTGATGAGGAGAAGCATCAACATTGGTCACATCAACACCTATTATGAGTAAGCCATGATGTGTCTGAGCACCCTCTTCTGTTTGGACTGGTTGGCTCTCCAATATCTCCTTCTCCTCTGCGTCCGATAGGTGAGGATTTTAATACTCCCCCACCTTTTGTTTATTTATCTTCCTCTTCTTCTTTCTTGGGTTCTTTTTAGCCTGAGGACTTGTGCTCTATAAATGGACGGGTTGAAAACGTGTGTGACTTCTAAAAACTGTCTTCTCATAATCTTAAACTTGTGTCCAACTGGATTCTTTACGTTTCATTTGTTCATGACCAAGAACGCCTTTACTCACTTCAATCTCTACACTTACTTGATTTTTTCAAGAGTATTCCCAATGTCCTCTATGACACTGGGGTGCTAGAAGGGAAGACGAAGATTTGGAAGTCCCACCCATACCGACATAGTATAAACCACCATAATTGTGGAATCGAATTCAGGTAACCATGGAAAAATGAAAAGGCCAACATTACCCAAAAACCATGGCCATTCATTCAGCACAATATCCATTTCTTTTTGTGTGTCAAATTGTATAGTGAAAATACCTTTAGAGCATAAATAAATGTCGCAGTTTGGTGTCCAAAGGGTTAACATCCTTTGATGGAGTGCTTTAGGTTTGCTCCAACAACCATTAAACCTATAATGATACCCTTCGATTTGAGACCGTAAGAGAGAGTGTTTAACTTAGTAAGGTTTTTATCTGTGTTGGGGACATTCTCCATTTGTTCAATAATGTAGGGGCTGACATTATTTTGGATTTGGTGTCCAGAGCTATTTTGGGGTTGATTGGTAGGAAGGGAATCCTTTCCTTCAGCTGCACCCTTGTATGTAACTGATCCATTTTGTGTGTCCAGGATCCAAGAGCTCCTCCGTGAAACCGTAGATTCAGAATAATGGATTAATTCCCAAAGATGGCATTTTCTTTGATTTGTGTGCAGTCTAGAGAAATTTCCCTGCACGTATGAGGTTTTGAACCTCAATGGGAGTTTCCCACTTTCTCCTAATATTCTGTTTCACAACATAAATAGTATTGTGGCATTTATCCAAAATAGGGACGCCTTCCCATGCACATTTTTAATGAAAACCTGGAAAGAATATGAATCCCCCCATGCCCGAGGGATGAAAGGCACCATCCAGGGAGGGTGTGTTTCCTCTTAATGTGGGTTTGTATCCTAATAGGAGACGTATCTGCCAACTTTCATCATCTTTGTCACAGGCAAATCGACGCCCACAGTAAATAGTGACGGATCATTTACATCCATTGACTCGTCATCGGCCAAAATGAAGGAATGTATGCGCTTATAGGAAAAAGGAAAAAAATTATAAATACATGTTCCATCCCGTGCCGCAAAAAACACTAGAGGCAATTCTCAATACAATCCCAAAAAAAAATTAAAATGCGTTCAAACATTTGAATAGATAGACTCTCCTGCCACGGCCACACGATATTTTTAGAGCAGATTCTTAAGGGTTTTCTGTTGATTTTGAGATAGATAACATCCATAATAAGAGCCCTAACAGAAGAGAGTTGTCGAGGGCTAGGTTTGAGGCTTTCTTCAAACATCCTTGTTGCTTCGCAATGCATGGAAACCGAAAACACCTCATACGCAATCTCGTGAGTTCTTGACCGTGGAACTACATAGAAGTGCCCATGCCACGCCAGAGGCCATCGACCACGTCCAAAATATAAGGATCTTGTCGACTGCGCAACTCTCCTCGCAAAAAAAGAAAAAGAAAAACCCTAGTTAGCTGCTCCATCGCTCAAACGTTGTCTCGTTTCGCACAAGAATATAGCCTAATACTACGTCCGAGAACAATTAATTACTGATATTGCTTATATTATCGCTCGTTGGCTTCAACTTAACTATTATCTTAATGCTATAAAGTTAATGTATTATGGAAATGATATTCTTGCAGAAAATGTTAATGTTCATAAGTCAGAAAGCACTAAAAAGGTTCTTTAACACGACGTTGTTTGTAACCCATTAGATGTTAATAACTGGAAGTGAACCTCACCCAGATCTAAAATGTTGCAATTATTCTTTTTATGGTGCATCGTATTTGGATGCACAAATGCTACAAATAAAAAGACACTTTAACAAGAACTTGTTCATAGTGGCATTTGTGCATTGAAATAAGATGGACCTTATCTCGCCTGGTGTGAATGAGAAAAATAAAACTTTGCTTCTAGCCAAAACTCTCCCATTTACCACCAAGCACCTACCATCGACCGCTCTGTAGCTCGACCATTTACCGCCAATACCGCTGAAGCACTTGCAGTCGAGATCCTTTTTTTGCTTGCTTGTCAGTTAAGAACACGAGCAACTAGAGTTTCCTTTGTCAAGAGTTGTCCCATTGTCGGTATTGGGGCATCGACCCGTTTGCATAGTTATGTTTGAAGGATTGCATAATGATCGGGCAAGGTGATGATTTAATTGATGATAACCTCAACATATTTTAGCTTTGGTGATGGGTCACAGCGTCAAGTCAAATGTACTATTACACTTGGTTCCCCGTGCAAGGAAATCTCAGGTTTGTGCAGAGTAAGACCACATAGGCATTAATGGGCATCTCTATAATACAAAATGTTTGTTAAACTTATCTTGCTGTATATTTTTGTAGTTCTATATCACTCTCCTTCAGTTCTAACTCAAATTTCTTTTCTCTTAATCATTTTATTTTGTTTTTCTGTCATGCCAATAGCGATAACAATTTTGAAATTCAACATAGTTGTTGCTAGTTTAGTACGATATTTTTTGTAGTTGCATGTAAATATTATTATATTTCGTGTTTAGGTTTATATTAAGTTTGGAGTAATAATTTCATTGAAATTATGACTATAATGTGTAACCGCGTCTTTTAGACTCTGTTAGTAGACAATCACGAATATGGAAATTAGGAGATTTGAACATAAAACTTGGTACCAATACCTATTTTATATTTGCAAAAGACATGGCAAGTAAACTTTCCAATAAAACATAAAAAAAATCATATTAATTACAATAAAAATCCATACAATTTAAATAACATAAAATGAATATCCAGTTCCGTTTTCAAGACAATATAAACTGAAATATCATTTTTTTGGAGACATCAATTCTATTAATGGCAGTACAAAAAGAATCCATGGCATTTAGGGCGTCCTTGAAGGATTTGGACTGGGAGGAAGAGGAAGCACCCTAGCATTTGGCTCCACCATTTAATATTGATACTAGATAGATTGAAGTGTCTTTGACCGTGTCATAATTTCTAAGTGACTTCCTTTCCTAAAGACGCGCACCTCCATGTAGCAAACTGAATAAAGAAAGATGGGATTGTTATGTGATCTTGAATTTTGGCCGCAAGTGAAGAGACAAGATATGCAACATCTACCTCCATACAGGAGGAACCCCTGAGATTTGCCTCATAAATCCTTAAAGTTAAAGATATTTGGAGTGATGGGGTTAGCATGGAGGTAGGGAGAACCCTGCAATAATTTTTTTCCCCTAATTTACCAAATCGTCAACAATAACACCAAAGTCACGGGGTTTCGAAAAAAGGCGGAGCCCTGAAGCGAACAATGTCCCATGAAGATGGCATCGAATGAAGGTGATAGGGTTTCCATTATGGTGAGTCTAAAATTTTAATCCGTCCTTGGTGCTCAAAACATTCAACATGAACGCTATAATTTGGCTTACTGAAGACATATCGTTACTTAAAAAAGATTGAATTGTACACTTATGTACTCACACTTGTTAGGACATAGATTTCAATGATTGTGATAAGACTTAAAATATTGCAAGAAGATTTTAGTGTGATAGGAGGAAATGGTTGAACATGATTTCCAAGTTGTTAGCTTATTGTTAGGCGTGATTTTCTTGAAGTTGAATTAAATTTTCCACATCTATGAACACAAAGGAAGAAGAAATTTAAAACGTGAACTTTTCACTCAATTAGCAAGGATTTACATATTCACTCATAAACACATAACCAAAAAATGTTCTACATCTTTTGAATGAATATTATTATATTTCAAATATTTTTTCCGACGAAATTTCGCAAATTTTCCCATTAAATTTAAAGTGATATAGTACCTTGCAACTTGTACAAATATTCCTTTACTATTAAGGAATAAAAATTTGAAAAGCATTACAATATTAAATTGATACAAAATCGAAAGATTATTACTTTTAATAAATAGAATACAGGAAAATATTTATCGTTGACGTAGATGATGCATAATGCTTAATTTCACCATATAACTGTATTCGTTAATTCCTTTACCAACTATTGAATTTATCTTCCGTGGAGCGTTTACTTTAATTTCTATTATGCATCTACAATTGATTTTTTGAATGTGGTCTCATTTTAACTAAGCCATCGTATGGTGCAAATGAACACTAAAGATTTAGAGATGCAAAAATTCAAATCCGCATAGTTATATTAATACACAAGTTCAAATGATGTTATTACAAAAACCTCCCTAGATTTGAAAAATCTAGAAAAATATGGGAAGTGCAAAGTCATACATATTCTATGCCTTGAATTTGTATGCATGCACTTAATTATACTCTATTTCAAGTATGAAATTGTAGAAATCAAAGTTATTTTGAGTGCTAATTCTTCAAGTATGCCCATTAGTGCAGTAACAATGATGCCATTAACACATTGTGAGCTCCACTTAAAGAGCGAGTTGAGAGAAAATCAAAATCACTAGGAAAATGCAATAGTTCCCTATATTAACCATTCTTCAAGCTTAGTGGTCAATGATATGCTTTCCATTGGGCGACACTGATGGGATTGGTAAGGTAATCACTTGGTGGATACCTAGTCGAGACTCATACATGATTGATATGTATGGTTGGAAGATTAGTTGAGAGGATTGTTATATTTTCCACCACATTTTATTTGTGTTTCCAAATGTTGAAGTCTTACCCTTAAACCCTTTTGCGTCATACCTGCATAATATCCATTTAAAAACAGGTTCCTACCTTCTTCGTAGGGAGGCTATAGTAGCCAATAATTTTTTGATCTAGACTTACTAACTGGTTTTCTCTATGGAACTACATATGTTTAATTTGATTCAGAGAATATTTTGCAACCCATCCTGCTCCAACAAACTTGTGCATTAGGTCTTTACTAATAGTGAATATATCAACATACAACAATTGTTTTTATTCGATCTCTCAAAATTTGGGTCGAGAACTTTTTTACTTTTTGGGGTTGATGTGTGGTTTTTGACCTTGAATTCATGGTGAGAATTGTCTTGGTCAAATTTTACATTGAATATCCTAGCTATCATTATTAGGCATAACAACTGCATTTGAAATATAAAAGTACATTAAACATATGCATTCTCGTTTAAATATGACTTTTCATTACCTTCCATTAATGGTAGATTCCTTAATGCTAAAAGGGAAGAACTAGTTTGCATAACACAAAGAATAAAGAGAGAATTTAATATTGGGTTCATTAGTTTAAGAATATATATATATATA
>APFE030965461.1:2263-21040 GCA_000404065.3 Pinus taeda | reverse complement strand
TGTCAGCTGTAAAAACTATTTTAAGTAACACTTTGGGCTTACGAAGAATGGAAAAATCAATGTTAGGAACTCTTGATGCAATGTAAGTCATGGCTCCATTGATCATGTAATTTACTGCTTGCAAAGCGAGTTCGATGATATTGTCAAAGGGTATTGCACATCCATTTATTCACGGAGCATGGATTAAGATTGCAAAGATTAGGCAAACATTAATGTTGCCTATATGCGCACCTCTCTCGTGACTGTGACTCAGAATGATATGGAGAGGGATCGCTACATGTTAGTATGGACTATTAGGCTCTCGATAAGGGCTCTCCTCTTTTTTGTATAATATGTGTATATTGTAATTCCACAGTATAGTCACCTATGAAATCTAATCTGTGAAAAGGAGTGGAGGAGGCACAAGGTCATGGTGGAATTGGTCATTCACGTCTCTTAAATGCATCAAAATCTATGTTTGATATGCATATTGACACATTGTGAATTCTACGTACACAACTTTAGCTTAGAAACTTACGTAGATTCATGTCAAACTTGGGTTTAAATAGGTATTTTTCGATGTGAGATTGTGAGACTTCATGTCTCATGTATTCATATGACATGTATTGTTCTGTGGGGCATTCTGAAAGTTGATGATTGAATATTTCTTTTAGCTTCAGAAATTGACGGAGTTACAACAAGGTTTGATGGATTGAAACCTTTTATTTATTTGAATGGTGCCACTTACACAACCGTTTGAAATATCAAAATACTTCTTGTGTTCGTTTTCATATATATATATATATATAGAAAGGGGTAGGATTATTGAGCTAGTTGTAGAGGCTAGCAATAGAAGTGTATATTTCTATGATGCAAGCACCAATTTTTTTATATGAGAGACGGTGTCCACATCCTTTGCAAGCAAAACCCTAAATGAAACTTCTAAAATATGATCCCTTAACAAGTAATACCTTTTTTACTCTATAATCCTTGGTTTCCAAATGGAATTGTGCTTCTATTAAAAGAAGATCACATGCTCATATGTGAGACACAGAAGAGAGGAGATAGTATATGCAATGTGTATATTAGATTAGAATTGATTCATCTTACACCCTATATGATTAGATTAGACATTATAAAAGAGATATATTATTCTCTCGCTTCTCAATTGTGTGTGTGTGTGTGTGTTTGTGTGTGTATAATTTATATCATTTTGGTTTCGAAAAAGTAATTGGAGAAAACAATGCTTGGGTTGAGATGCCTAAATCATTGAGAGGAGAATCCGAGAAGCATGTAAATCTGCATAGAGAATTTTGTTGTAGGTCCTCGCAACATAAATTAATTATGTGAACATTTAAAAATTAATTAAAAATCTCAATCCATATATCCTATGCCGAAGCGACTCACTGAAGGAGAACTCAAACCTTTCCCATGGAAAAGAAAACTCAATTTTCCACATATTTTAATTGAACTAATTGATTATATGTGTAGGACTATAATCATGTAAATAAGGAAATTAAAATGACCATACTAATTCTATTTTGCGTGATTCTCTTTTCGCAATTCTCATTCAAGTGTAGAATGACTAAGAAAACTTAGTTGAGTTCAAAAATATATGTTGTAAAGCTCCTCAAACATATGTGTTGTTCTTTATTGCTAGAAGAGTTGAACTTAAACTGCTCTTACCTTATAAACGAGTATGCAACCATTAGCCCTAATAACTCCAAAGGCCCATAATGTCATGACTTTTGTAATACCTATAGATCCTAACACCATTAAGTAATGATCTTATTAAACACGATGTTTCTAAAGTAATGGTTTCTAATGGTGGACTTCATGGTGAATGGTTGCATACTTGTATATAAGGTGGCATATTTTCGTCTAAAAACAACCATTATCATTCTTTACCTAAGCCAACCCACAAAAAATCACTTTAGGTTGTGTATTTTCTTTACTTCTCCTCTACTCTATGTCAAAATGGTCTTTAATTTAAAATGAATTAGTCATTCTTATGATTTGTTTTAAGTTTAAAACGATAACAAGATTGACAAAGTAGGGCCTATTGCATTGTCTTTTCTATGAGAGAGTGTTTATAATGTTTTTGAACAAAACTTATAATCAAGTACTTCTAATATTTACAATTAATTTTAATTTGATTATTAACTTCGTTACTAGAAAAAATGACATAAATATAGATTTTAAAATAGAAACTATGTTATAATTATTAATTATAATGAAACAATAAGAATATAAGAAAAATGTTTTAAGCAAAAAATTGTTGGTGAAGGGTTAATTTGTTTACCAAATTACCACTCTTGGAGTGCAAAATTTTAAACATAGTGTTGTTTCTCATTTTAAAAAATAAATTAAATTCAAACCCTCCCTTCCACTAGCGCATCCCAAATATTTGCCATGAAACAAACGAGAACTCTCCCAAAAACCAATGACAATAGTGTTGGAGGTCTCATGAAATCTCACATAATCAAATCCATTTGTCATGATGCAAAGGTGTGTGGAAAAGGATGGCCACCAAGCCATCTCTCTTAATTGCGTGGATCACCCATCACATACTCATTTCTTTCGTCCATCAACAATAAAATTCTTTGAAATATAAAAATTGATGTTTTAGTTATTCATGTGTTTTTGAATTCTTTACATTTATATATAAAACGTGCACACACATGATTTTTATATACATTTTTCATAATAATGTAATGGTGTAATTTAAGATTAATTGAAATTTTTAACTTGTAACCTTTCATCATATATTTAAATGTAATATCTATAAAATTGTAAATTTTGTTTTAATTTGATCGAAATTATAGCAATATATTATACACAACAATATAATATCACCTTTCATAATCATATGATATATTACAATATTACTTTATGCAAAAACGCATTATTTAATTTAATTTAAACATATTGAAATTTGATATTTAATGGATATGAACGTCTCTATGAAAAGGAAAAGGAAGAAAACTGCAACCCAACACGAGATTGGTAATAAGAAAGAAACTATGACGAGTGAAAGAGAGCTAGAGATGGATCAGGGTATGACCTAGAGTGAAACAGATCTAGAGGACCATGAACTTAAGGAAATTCCAGATAAGGAACACCTAGATCTGGAAGGGTTCTTGATGCAGGGAACCACGGGAGGGATAGATTCACAACCCCAAGAACACTGCAACAGAATACAGCAGTTGGTTTTTATGGAAAACTGAGGAAAGGGGGTTAGATAAAGGAAAAACCATTGACAAGCAGGAGTACAGAGGTGTGAAAACAATGAAATCAACTCCAGGATTAGCTACTAGAAATGCAGGAAAGAAGAGGGGCATGAAAAACCAGAAGGACCTCTTGATGGAGTGTGGAAAGTTAATGATAGACTCGTGAAGATGAAAGACCTAACGAGTTACTCCTTTACAAAACTTTAATTATGAAGTTCACATCGTGGAATATCAGAGGTCTAGGTAGTAAAAGAAGGCAAAGAATGCTTAGTTATAGAATGAAACAAGAAATGCCGGATATGATCTTCATCCAGGAAACGAAATTTTCCATTCATAAATTCAAACTAATTCATGGCAAATGGCTCAATAGATTTGAGTTTCTAGAGGTTAAAGCTGAAAACAAAGCGAGGGGCATTATCACTCTTTGGAATCCCCAAAAATTCAGCATAATAGATTGAGAGGCATCTAGAAATTACTTATCAGTGGTCATTCAAACAGTGGGGGTTTCAGAAACCTTCCTGGTCACAAATGTTTATGATCCTCAAAGAATAGATGACAAACTCAAATTGCTAGAATCCCTAATTGATCTCAGGATGAGACAGGCTCGAATTCCTTGCATCATGGGAGGTGATTTTAATATGATAAAATATCTTTCGGGAAAAAAGAGGAGGTACCAGAGCGCTAAACAAAGGCTCCTTAGCGTTCCAATCATTCACAGATGATATGAAAATGGTCGATTCAGAATTGAGCAACAACCTTTTCACCTGGAACAATAAAAGAGAAGGTGCGGCACAGGTAGCCTCTAAATTAGACACGTTTATGATATCAGAGGAGCTTATGCTTATTGATAAAGAAATATCAGCAAGAGTTCTTCCCTTTGGAGGTTCCGATCACTGGCCGATTCAATTGGAAATGAAGGGTATGGTTTCTCCCAGGAATAGGCCCTTCAGGTTCGAGAATATTTGGCTCTCCCACCCGGACTTCACCAGTAACATTGAAAAATGGTGGTCTGAAGACTTGCAATTCCAGGGATCAAAAATGTACCTCCTTCATAAAAGACTAAAGCATATCAAGTTCAGCCTCAAAGAATGGAACAAGAAGGATTTTGGTAACATTTTTGTGAACAAAAAATCTTTGGAAATCGAAATTTAGGAACTCAACGAGGCATTGATCAAAGATGGCTTTGACAAAGTCAAAAGTGATCAGGGTGATAAACACCATCAAGAATGTGAAAATTTATGCAAACAAGAGGAAATATTTTGGAGGTAAAAGTCTAGAGTTCAATGGCTCAAGGAAGGAGAGCGGAATACAAGGTTTTTCCACAGATCCACTACGGCTAATAGAGCATACAAAAGAATCTCTACGACCAAAGATGAGAATGGGGAGCTTGAGAACACTCATAAGAATATTGAAGCTGTACTTTCTCAGCATTTCCGAAACATCACTCGGGAAAATAATCCAGACAGGGAACAATCCATGAGGGAAATTACAAGGCATATCACTAAGTTGGTGCCTAGAGAGGAAAATTTAAACCTTAATGGACTTGTCACTGAAGAGGAGGTCAGCGAGGTTCTCAAAGACATGCAGAATTGCAAAGCACCAGGCCCGGATGGTTTCAATGTGCATTTTTTTAAAGCTTGTTGGCATATTGTCAAACAGGGTATTCTGAATGTGGTGGAGGATTCGAGGGGTAGAAAAACTATCCTGAAAGCCCTCAACACCTCCTTCATCTCCCTGATCCCCAAACAGGATTCGGCTCAAATTGAAGATAAGTACAGACCCATAGATTTATGTAACGTGGTATACAAGATAATATCTAAGGGAGTCGCTGGTAGACTAAAACCTCTCCTTCCTTCTTTAGTGGCAGAGGAACAATCAGGTTATGTGGAGGGTAGACAAATTTTAAATAACATTATTAAAGCCCATGAGGTGGTTCACACGCTTACCTATAAAAGGCAGATGGGGATGATCATGCAATTGGATATTGCCAAAGCGTATGACAAGGTGAATTGGATTTACATCAAGAAGGTTCTCACTGCTTTTGGGTTCGACCACAACTGGGTCAGATGGGTCATGGCTCTGGTGACTACTTCTAGCTTTTCAATTTTGGTGAATGGTTCTCCCTCGGATATCTTCATTCCTTCTAGAGGCGTCAGGCAGGGAGACCCGCTCTCTCCCTTTCTTTTCATTCTCATGATGGAGGGACTTGGAAGGTCCATTAAGCATGCCAAGGCAATGGGCAAAATCAAAGGTATTCAATTATCTAAGAATGGTCAAGCTCCGACTCGCCAACAATTTGTAGATGATACCATGCAGCAAGGAATTCCCATAGTCAAAGAAGCTTTAGCCTACAATAAAATCCTGAAGGAATTTTCCACGGCTACAGGTATGGAAGTCAATCTCTCTAAGTCAAAAATCTCCTTCTTAAACACTAGCATTGCTATTCAGAGAAATATTTCAAGAATTCTTGGCTTCCAAAGGGATTCCCTACCCACAAAGTATTTGGGAGTTCCTCTCAGAGCCACACCAATGCACAAGAGTATCTGGGAACCAGTGCTTAATAAGTTGCAGGACAGAGTAAAAGAATGGATCTTGAAAGTCTTGAACCTGGCAGGCAGGTTGGTTCTGACAAAGTCGGTTCTGCAATCTATCCCGATTTTCATGTTATCGGCCCTCCTAGCTCCCAAAGGTGTTTTAGAGCAATTCAGGAATATCCAAAGGGATTTCCTCTAGGGTAAGGAGGAGACAAAGAAGAAATGGGCCCTCGTTTCTTGGGATAAAATCTATAAACCCAAGAGCCACGGGGGCCTAGGCTTGGATGATCAGGAGATTCTTAGTAAAGCTCTAGGAGCCAAGCTTTCGTGGCGATGGGTTCAAGAGCCAAAAACCGAGTGGGCAAGGATCTCGAAAGAGAAATATGCCAGCGCTTGGCACACTAATGATCTCATAAGAATGTCTGGAAATTTAAAAGGCTCTCACATCTGGAATAGAGCCCGGGAAAACAGAAGCCTAGTTCAAAAAAACAGTTTCTGGGAAATCAGAGCAGGAGAGCTTGCACTCTTTTGGGAGGACAAATGGCAACAAGAACCAACGCTGTTAACAGAGGATTTTTAAGCCTCAAGCAGGAAACAGATTCCCAAGGGTTAAACAAAGTAAAGGATTTCTGGGATCTTGCTGAGATCTCCGGAAAGTGGAGAAGCTGGAGAAAAATTGACTGTGGAGATGATAGCCCCATAAAAGTAAAAGGAGAGGCTCTTTGGAGCTTGCTAAAACAAAGGATGATTTTGGTAACAGAGGGGCAGGATCAATTGAGATGGGGCAATAACAATAAAGGCACCTTTAATCTTAAGGAAGCTAAAGGTATTCTCCTTGGGCTTGATTCCAGTGTTCCAGAAAAGACCTCGCAGCGCCTCTAGAAGCACCAAGGTTGGATGAAGATCAAGCTTTTCATGTGGTTGGTTCATCATAAGAAAATTTTAGCTTGGGACAACATTAGGAAAAGGGGTGTTATGGGGCCTACTAGATTCCAGCTCTCTGAAGAGCACGAGGAGACAATGGAGCACATTCTCAACAACTTCGCTTACACCACCTCGCTGTGGGATTCTTTCTCTACCATTTTCCAACAGACAGATAAGGACCGAAGTAGTATCACAAATACCCTAAACAAGTGGAGAAGAAACTATTCGGAGAATGAGTTCCTTCATTTGGCCTCGGCCTTCATGCCAAACTTCACTATCTGGAATGTTTGGAAAGAAAGGAATAAAAGAATTTTCAAGAATGAAAAGTCTATCCATCATCGTCTGCTTGATCTGATCCTAAAACAGCTCCCGGAGGCTATTAGCACCACAGTGTGCAATCTCCCCAAGAATCCCCCCTCTGAGGCTGAGCTGAGAACTCTCAGGCAACTGGTAATGCAAGGGATTACTCCCCAAGGACTAATCAGGAAGGACATAGCTATGGTTACAGAAAAGGTTTTCTCACAACCTCCACCGAAAGGTTATCTAAAATACAACATTGATGGGGCTTCAAAAGGCAACCTGGGAACAGCTGGTTTTGGAGGAGTTTTAAGAGATGAAGAGGGCAGTATTATCATTATCTTCCACTGCCATTTAGGAAGAGCCACAAATATTATGGCAGAATTAATGGCTCTGGAACAATGTCTAGAGTTTCTCACTCAGAACCATGGCTCAAATGTCATTATAGAAGCAGACTCAGAGATTACCATTAACTCTGTGAAAAGAATCAACTATGGTACTCGGCCAGAGAAAGTCTCAAATCATTGGAAACTAATCCAGGTTTACCAAAGAATCCAAGTTCACCTCCAGTGGCTTCGAACGGTTAGTTTCAACCATGTTCGACGAACTGCCAATAAGCTAGCAGACTCACTCGCCAACCAAGGTGTGAACAATGCAGATTGCGGGATGGCGAAAAAGTGGAAGGAGATACCTCAAAACCGTTTAAAGGCTCTCTGTGAGGAACAAGCTACAAAAGACAGAGAAGTTGTTCGATATCGGGCCAGGATGACAAGCATGAATTGATTTTTCTGGCAAGAACCACTGCAACCTATCAGTATGTACTTGGGAGGAGGTCAAGCTAAGTTATGTCTCATTTTATCCCGTAGTCAGTTGAACGGGGTCCCCATTTTTTCGGATGGCAATTTGGTTGGTCATTTCCCAAACATGCACATTATCGGGTTCAGATTTCGTAGTAGGAATAGGCAGAACGTGAGGTTAGTTTTTTCTGGTAGCTGGAATTTTCCCCATTTCAGCTTTCGGGCTTGAAAACCACGCCCCAGTTGGCTTTTCGGAGATCGCACGATGCTTGAGCGGTTTGTGCTTTTGCAGTTTCGGTAGCGATCCCATAGGGATTACAACACGTGGCAGGGTGGTAGATTTGGAAACCGCCCTCGATCGCACACTATCGTTCCGTCGTGTTAGGTTGCGCGATATGATTCCTGGCCGTTGGATCCAACATCGTGGATCAACGGTTTGGATTGAACATGTTGGTTTGTGGGGCCAGATGGGTTATATCTATTAATCCTGTTTGGCGCGTCTTTTCCCTCTTCCATGGCGTGTGGGTATTGCGCAGGTGGGGGTGACTGTTGTCGTTTGTGGGCTCCGGGGAGTGTGTTTTTCTGGAACTTCCCTAGTGGTTGGGTGTTCTTGTTGCCTTACCGTGTTTGTTTCTCATTAGTCCGGTGATTTCTGTAGTAGGGTGGGGGTTCTTTGTCATTGGCAGGGATTCCTTTCTCCTAAGTTCTTGTAAATGAATGGGTTTTTTGTACATTATGTAATTTTTCTTTTGGATTAATGAAATAGAAGTATTGACGCTTGCTTCAGCAAAAAAACGAGGTAGTTATATTTTATTTATTATTTTTAAATGGCTTGTACTTATGTTTATGAAAATGAGATAAAATAAAGGAGATGTATAGTAAAATTGATGTAGTACATTGTTTTACATACATATACTACTCAACGGCCCATTATCACCATGGTGCCCCCTAGTACACCATGGCTGTACATATGGGTGTTCAACATGGAAATCCTCGTTGTGGGTCCCCCATTTAACCGGGAGCTACTTTCCCAAGGTTCAATAGGGGCACGAGACCAATCAACGATCCATGTTCATGATGAGGTCCGCCGCCCGATGTACTCGGAGTTAAGGAGGGGGGCGAGGTCTGAAACCGAACACTTCCCATGTTTAAAATCACCTATTCTTGGTTGGTGGTAACACCGTGAAACCTCATCCTTGGTGGTATGGTGTGACGCGGAACCGTTTGTGCAGACATCGCAGAGCCATTTAGATTACATGTGGATGCCACATAGCATTAAGAAATATAGCCGTTGTATGTTCTGCTCTAACTATTTAATATGCTAAGCTAGATCTGATTCTTCAACTTGTCATGAGGATGAACCACACTAGTTGGTTCGAAACGCGTCGACAAATGAAATATCATGTGATTTACGCCAAAACAATTCTCATAAACAAGCATTATTTTCGAAGGAAGAAAAAAATAAATGTTTCACAATAGTGAAGGGAGCTACGAGAAATGTAGGAAGAACAGTTGTTAATGCCACTCTCTTTATTTCCAATTTGATTAGGGAATTCCCTGCCCTTGAATCAAACTCTACCATGTTATAATTCATTCCATAGAAACGCATGTTGGAACGGAAGAAGCGCGATGATAAGTATTATAGCATGATTGATTGATGATGGGAGGAAAGAGAAAGGCGTTTATCTGTAGAAAGAGTTTTAGTTATGGGATGTCTACCTTTTTTAATATTTTGTCTTGTAAGTTTGTACAAAAGAAATCCAAATTTTGTAGATGTGGAGAGATTGCTCTACGTGTGCTATTAAACTTCCATATGAAATAAAGTACTCGTTGTTTTTAGAGATAAGGAGACGAAAAACGAGACTTATGGAAAATTTCACACTCGATAGTAAATGCACAAGGTTATATATGAAGTTTTCTTTGAAAAGATGGTTAGGTTGTTGGATCAAATGCAACTTCTTAGCATTTTCAATGATATTGTTAGTGAACATGTTGTTTGTGCTTCTTCTTCTTCTTTTTTTCTCTCTCTCTTATGGAATTTGTAAAGGAAACATGTTGAGCTTAGTCAATGAATGTGTAGGTGGAAATTTTGTTGGAATTCACTACTCTAATTGTTACGTGGCATAGTATAGATGCTTCAAGAAGAATATTGGATGGAGATGTTGAAAATTGAACCAAGGTGTTGGAGATCCAAACACATATTCCTAGTGCATCCATGCCTTTAGAAAAACAGGAAGTGCAACAAACAACTTTCATGAAAGAAGCATGGTTGGTCAAAAATTTATAAATGTGGGTTGGGTCCATACATGAACAAGTGACGAAAGCGAGTTGGAACACATGGGAAGTAACTGAGAGAGAGAGAGAGAGAGTCTTGGACCAAGCTCTAGAAATCACCAAAGATTGAGGAAAGATGCACTAGCATATAAAAGTAACTAGAGACATCCTTAGAGAGGATGATGCATACCTTTCAATGCGGTCACGTCATTTTGTGTAGTGATTAGGTTCAATAGATAGAGTATCCTCGAGGTCTCTGCAAGGTTCACAATTTATCTTTGTTGTGTTTATTGGGCTTATTATTTTGAACACACATTGAATTTTTAAACTATGATATAACATAGAAATTATTTTGTTCAAATTTGTGATCGCGAGAAATGATAGGTGGAGTGTGGAGATCTAAGATAACCACTCAATAGAGATGTCGAAAATATCGACAAAGAGACCTAGTGTGCGCAAGATTCGAGAGAAGGAAGACAATGTTGATGTCATATGCATCATAATCTCTTGTTGATATTTTGTAGCCCTCCATAACAATATTAAGAATGTAAACATCATTCCCAAGTATGATTGGCGAGGTGTGCTATAAACGAAAGCAAATATAGCGAGGTGGCTAGTATCCTCCCATTATTCGTTGAATGAATATTGTTTGAGTAATGTTGTGACACAAGTCTTTGTAGGTAGGTGCAAAAAATGCAAGATTGATGGACGTGTGCCATATCTCAACTATTGAAAAGATGAAAAGTTTGTTCAAATTTCTCCAATGCATTAAGTGAATGTTAGATGGTTCACATAGCCTTTGTCCCAACTCTATGAAGACAACATTAAGGAGTTAGGTCACAATCTGTGGAAGAACGTAATGGAGTTTTATTTTGACATTCATAAAGCCGTGTGATTGAGGTTGGGATGTCATTTCTTCGGAAATGGCTCCACTATTGCAGAGAAGAGGGAGATGCAATTTTTTGCCAATAAAAATAATATATTTTAACCCATCGAAAATAATATTATTCTCGGTTTTAGAAAAGCGGGTGATTACCCCCCAATACCATAGTTTAGAAATATTGTCTAGGAGAGGCATATATGGTATGCATGTGATTTGTTGTATTCCGCCCCAAAAGAAAACTCAAGAACATAAAATAGAGATTACAGATTTGTACAAAATCCTTTGAAAGGAGGCATCGGGTCATGGTGCTTGTCTGTGAGGAAAGAGAATGTGTATCAATGATAAAATCAGTATTGGTGTGGATGCTATTAGAGTTATTGAAAACAAGTATTGTGTTTGAAAGAAGACAAAAATGGATATAGCCTAGCAATCCATGAGAAATGTAGGAATTAATAGCATGCTTCTTCTTTCCAATGTGATTAGGGAATACCATGACCTCTAGTCAAAGGTCACCATGCTTTACTTCTTTCCATGGAAAAGTATGTGGAAGATGGAAGAAGTGAGAGGAAAAGTATTGCAGTGTGATTGATGGATGAAATAAAGGTATTTATAGCTAAAAAGAGTTGTAGGTATTGGATGTATGCCTTTGATAATATTTTGTTTTCTAAAGGCAGGGAGGAAAGGCACAAGTTATGTATGAAGGTGCCTCTTAAAACATGGTTAGATTATTGGATCAATTGAAGTTTGTTAGCATTTTGAGTGATATTGATAGAGAACAAGTTAGTTTGTTGTAATACTTTTTGGCATTTGTAAAAGAAACATATTGAGCACAATGAACTAATGTGCAAGTGAAAGATTAGTTGGAATTGTCTAGTGTGAGATAAACTTGATGATGCAAACAAATATTCTTAATATATGCAAGTCTCTAAAAAAAGATAAAACACACCAATATAATATTAAACCAACCATTTTATATAGTACATTATATTTCTTAACTTGATAATTACATAAAAAATAAATAACCCAGTCCTTTTAAACTCTACCATATTCATGAGCAAATAATAATAATAATTAAAGAAGAAATTAAAACATTAATATCAAAGCAATATTTTAATTATATATATACGGAGGTGGAGGTGATGTTGGTGAATTTTGATTTCAAACTCAACGGCCACATTTCAAATTCAAATTATAACCGCCTCACCTGGTGCCAGCCTGTCCGATTCCAAAATCTTTAAGCATACGAAATCCCTAAAACATAAATATCCCATCCAATCCTATATCGATATAATTAGTATAAGCCTGCGGCATTAGGGAGGTTGTACAGGTGAAGCGAGGCGAGGATGGGCATTCCGTCCTTATGACAGGAAATGAAAGTGGAGAGGAGGCAGGCATGTGGGCGTTGTTTTCTAGCTTCCCTTAGCTTCCCTGATTATGCCTTTTTACATTTGGTATTGTTACATCTCATGCTAACGGTGGGCGATCCATACCAGTGCGTGGAATTTAATTTGTGAGTTGCCTGAGCGAGAGAATAAATAAGATTTGTTAGATGATTTTACCCGTTTTCTGGTTTGTTTTTGCTGTTTTTCCAGCATGGCCATGCTTAATTGAATAATTGTTACTGTGTCTGTCTCTGGGTTTTTGTTTTTTTGTTTTTTTTTTCTTTTATTTTAGCTTGGTTTTGGTTTTTTCTTTTCAGTTTTGGGTGGAGAGGTAGAAAAGATTAGATCTAGTTGGTTTGGGTTAGGAGGGAGAGGAGTTTGGGTCTAATTGGTTGGGGTTATGAGGCATGATAATGCTAAAGAGAAGAGAAGAGGACATGGGATCCCACTCGGACAAGGTATGCACCCTTTTATTTTTCATTTGTATTTTAAGATGGCTTTGTAATGGATCATCTGAATTAATTGTGTGTGTGCTTGGATCATTTTAGTGTGCACATTTGATTCCCCAATACTCGTTGTTTTGGCTTTGTGTTTGGATTAGAAAGATATAATTATGGATTGCTATGGGTTTTTCCTACTGCAGCTGAGAATCTAAATTATGGCTTCTCTAATTAACAATTTATTCTGACCGAGGGGTTTAAGTGCATTATAGTTCTCCCTTGTGTTCCAAGGCGATGTAAAGAGAAACCCAATTTAAAGATCCATGATCTCTGATGCCTTGGATTTCTAAGACTGTATTTAAGAGCTGTCAATCTTCATGGATAGTTACAGGTTTATTTTCTTTTATAATGTTCATTTTTAATAGAGCAGAGTTACGTTTTTCAGCAAGCGTTTGTTTTGTTTTTTTTTATAATGTTCGTTTTTAATAGAGCAGAGTTATGTTTTTCGTTATGCGTTTGTTTTGTTTTTGCTTTTAGAGAAACCCGATAAATTTTAAATTAATGAAAACCTTTTAAAAAAATTGGGGATTCGTTCAAAGATGTGGTCTCACAAAACCCCAGTTGGCATAGCTATGGAAACAAATTTTTGCGTGAGGGTCAGCGCCCTTGGTTTCTCCAAGGCAATGAGGCCCTGTTCTGGTTTTTGTTTTGTGCTTGTCTCTGCTACCCGGTAAGGTAATCGGCTCTGCAATAACTTCCTCTGCCTCATGCCTCTGCCCCTGCCCATTGCTGGTCAAGGTTTTGTCAGAGGGACAACGCTTTCTCTGGGGCAATAGATCTTGTGATTTGTGCTAATGAGTAGTTTAGGGTAGGCACTTTTATTTTGTCAAAGGTTGAACCAAAATTACTGTCTCTTTGCTTGAAATCAATCTCTTAGAAATGGTGTCATACAGGTTCAACATTATTTATTCTCTCTTGATCAGTATAATATGAATGAACATTTTTGTGAGGTAGCCCATATAGGTGTGTTTTCTATTTCTGAACAATTTTGTGGAGGTAGCCCATATTAGTGTTATTTTTGTGAGGTAGCCCACATAAGCCTGTTTTCTATTTCACTTTGAGAGATTACAGCCCAACCAATGTAATTGAAATGGCAGTGACATCTAAGGAAGTTCATGTCAACTGAATAAAATTAAAACCATAACAATTACAGCATTCTCTAACAAGCAGTAGATCAAAATGCTTTGGAAAGGGAATAGAGGATGTTCATGTCAACTGAATTAAATTAAAACCATAATAATATTTACAGCTGTCTCTAAGAGGCAGTAGAATAAATGCTTTGGAAAGGGAATAGAGTAGATTCCAATAGCAAAACATATGCCAACAAATATTTCTTCTATGTTGTGACTTTGAAGTATGAGGTGTAGATGTTTGCTGCCTCTTATTCTTATGGGGCTTGCCTTCACGTTGCTGATATTGTGCGCGAGAAAAGAGGGGATATTTAGTTGTTCAAGACTTTGTATTAGCATGCATAACAATATATATTGCAGTTTATTACTTTTGATTTCATGCTAAATGCCTGGGGAAATTTATAAAAGCCAAATATCTATTATGTGTCCCATTTATTTATTTTGAATTGGATTTGAAAGAATATACAATTAATTGTATTTTGTATTTATTGTATCAAGATAAAATGGGCGTTAAACATTTAACCTTTTTATGATATGAAACAGGTGGACTGAGGAGGACAGCACACATGGAATATTGTTTAACAAAAGAGTAACATCTTTTTGGTGAGTTGGAAGGTGATATGAAACAGGTGGACTGAGGAGGACAGCACACATGGAATATTGTTTAACAAAAGAGTAACATCTTTTTGGTGAGTTGGAAGGTGAGAAGGAAGTTCTGCACAAGAATTTAACCAATTCATGATATAGACCAACAGAATAAGAGTTAGATTTGAGAGAATATTTAGGTAATTGTATTTGTTTTTATTAATGCACACTAAAATTTCTACTAAATATTTAATTCTCTTGTGATATGAAATAGGTATATGGAAAATGTTCTTTACAAGAGTAAGGTATTGTGCCAGACAAGGTACATGGAGAGGGGAGGTTGATGGAAGGTCCAAATCATATAGGAGTAGCAAGTAGATGATGTGTAGTTGGTTAATACAATTATATTATTGCTGATGCAAATAGATATATAGTCAAGCATTTTCTTTTTGAGAGGGGATTGCCCCTTCTCCCATCCTTCATGGATAGCAATGACCAAAGCTATCATGGAGGCTTGTCCGTGTTTTTATTGTGTTTATCATGCTTTGTGGTTTAGTATTATTATTTTTCTATGCCTTTTCTTTTTAAAATTCTAATTTTAAATTTATTTCTGCCATCATTTTATAATAACAATTTTTAGAATTATTTATTTTGAACATTAATAATATATTTTTATTTTTTTAATGAAGTTATTTTTTTCATAATAATTTTATAATGAAATTGCTAACAAAATATTACCATGAAATTCTTACTGCACTATTTATGTAAAAACTTTTGATATATTTAATTTTCAACCTCACATTTGGAAATTTAATTTTTGCATTTTAAAACTTGGATGTGTAGGGCTTTTATTTATTTTAAATTTCTCATCTCAAAATTTAAATCTTAGCACATTTAAATAATAACAATTGTAAAAGTACATTTAAAAATTTCCGTGTTTGATAAATTTGCAATTGCATTTTTAATAGAAACTAATCTTCAAAGTTCTAAAATCCATACAAGAACATTTTTACATGCCAAACCCATTTATGAGAATCACACTTCAAAATTTCCATGTTTGATGAATTGGACACTTTACTATTTAATTTTGAATTCCGCTCCTTAAAATTTGATGCTTATAAACACATTTACATACTCTGATGACATTCATTTGTGAACTTTATACAACCTAAAATCTGATATATTTAATAAACTAGAACATTACAAAGAGAAGCTTAAATCTAATATTATAAACAGAAGCTGAAATCTATATATTTGTGTTGTGTTGTAGTGTTTTGTGTTGTATCCTCTTAATGTCAAAAAGTTATGTTGTTGTTGTTGTGTTTGTGTGTGTAAGGTGATACACATAACACTCTCTGTTTAAGTTGATTTAACTATTCAAAAATTGATGTTTGAGAAAATGCTTTTATTGCCTTCCTATAATATTTAATTTCTAATTTAAATATCATTAATTGTATGTTAAACTATAATTTGTTCAAAAACATGTGATTTTTGTATGAAATTTTCAAATACAATGATTATATTGTTATCAAATTTATATTTTAATATATTAAATGATGAGTTCAAGATGGTAAATTTGTATTTCAAATTAATTTACATCCATTTGCACTGCATGTTATGATATACAAGTATATAATTGTAAATTGAACTATAATTTTATGAAGAGTTTGACCTTTTTTCTTTTTGTTATATGGGATGAATTTTTAATTATAATGATCCTTGTATTTTTGTTGATGCATTTTATTTTATGTTTCAAGCCAATCTAAATATAGATCCGTTTTTTTTGCCATCTAGACACGAATTTCTAAATTTATTTTGGACTTTATGACATTTTATTTTATAAATTTTTGAATTTTCCATGATATATTTAAATCTCAAATTTTCAAATTTTAATTAAACTAATTTATATGTATAATGTAATGTATTTTAAATTAATTTGAGCGGTTGCATTTTAAATTCCACCCTTGCATTAGTGTATTTTGTATTTTGAAGTTTGTATATATGTTAATGACAATGGGAAAATGGAATTTAGAATTATTTTTTGATTTTTGACTAGTCTCTACAAATTAAAATTCTAGATAATTAATAATAATGAAGTTTCAAAATTTCAGCATTTATACAAACACTTTTCAAGATGTACATTTAAAATTACAAAACACATAAAAATTAAATATCATAAAAACACCAAGAAATAAAAATGAAAATAAAAATTGATGATTTCAAATTCTAAAATTTATATAAAACAAAAACTTTTAATTTATATGTTTTGTTATATTTAATTATATTTAGTGTACTATGTTGTACCATGTTAATGTTTTATGTAAATGTTGTGTTGTTTGTATTTGGTTATGGGTGTAACAATGTGTTTTTAAGAGAGTTTAAAATAATGTAAGTGCTTTGGAAATTTAATGTTGGAGAGACATGAACATTTACAAAAATTGTGTATTGTGTTTGTATGGTGTTAGAACTTTATGTTGTATATTAAAACTATGGTGGTTTATAAATAGAATCTGTGATTTTTTAATGAAATGTTTAAATATTTAATTAATTATGTTGAATTAATTTGAATGAGTATGTAAAGTTTGTGCACTTCAAAATGATATAAATACATTGAAATTTGATGCTTGGGGGAGTGACTTGTAAAAAAAAAATAAAAATAAAGTATTTGATTGTATGACATCTAATTCTATAATTTTGAATTGCATACTAAGCTATGCTTTCACCAATACTTTCAGATTTTTCATTAAATGTTTAGATACAATAAATTAACACTTTAGGATTTTACAAGAGTTCAAGATAATACAGGTACACTTAGAGATTTGATGTTTGAGAGACATGGACATTTAAAAAAAAGGGTGTATTTTGTTTGTATGATATTATAATTTTATATTGTATATTGAACTATATTTGATTATACATTTTCTTTTAAATGTTTAAATTTTTAATGAATACATGTGTAAAATTTGTGTATCTGAAAATAATTTAAATACATTGAAATTTGATTTTTTGGGGGTCTCACTTGTTAAGGAAAATGTATTTGATTTTATGACATTTAATTTTATAATTTTATATTGTATATCCAACTATGGTTTCCCTAGTTCTTTCAAAATTTTCATGAAATGTTTAGATGTAATAGCTTAACAGCATGTGTTTTACAATAGTTTAAGATAATGCAAGTACTTGGAAGTTTGATGTTTGAGAGAGATGGACATCTTAAAAAAAAGTATATTGTGTTTGTATGTTATTATAATTTTATATTGTATATTAAACTATATTTGTTGATAAAAAGAATTGTGATATTTTCTTCAAGTGTTTAAATTTTTAATTAATTCTTTTTCTTGTATGGGATATTATATGTATTTTGAATTAAGTTGAATGCCTGTGTAAAATTTGACTATTTTAAAATAATTTGCATACATTGAAATTTGATGTTTTGGAGGAGTGACCCATAAAAATTAAAAATTGTATTTGATTGCATGACATTTAATTCTATAATTTTAAATTGCATATTCAGCCATCTTTTCCCCAATAGTTTCATATTTTTTCATGAAATGTGTGGATATAATAAATTAACATTGTTTGTTTTACAATAGTTTAAAATAATGCAAGTACTTGGAAATTTGATGTTTTAGAGACATAACATTTAAAAAATTTGTATTGTGTTTGTATGATATTATAATTAATTCTTGTATGTATTTTGTATGCCATGTTATTTGTATTTTGAATTAATTTCAACTTAAAATTTATGTATTTTAAAATAATTTAAATACTTTGAAATTTGATGTATTGGGGGAGTGACCTAAAAAAATTAGATATAATAAAAGTTTAGATATTGGGGGAGTGACCTAAAAAAATTAGATATAATAAAAGTTTAGATATTGGGGGAGTGACCTAAAAAAATTAGGTATAATAAAAGTTTAGATATAATAAATTAGCAGTGTGTGTTTTACAATAGTTTAAAATAATGTAAGTACTCAGAAATTTGATGCTTGAGAGACATGAACATTTATGATGCAGGAGCAACCAGCAACAAAGCAAACGAGAGGATCAGAATAAAAGAAAAACGTGATTTAAAGTAGAAAAATAGATTTAAAAAGGATAAAGCAGATTTAAAGATTTCATGCATGAAGCTTTTGTGGAGGAAATAAGGAGAGGATAGGATCGATCCTTCGTAAAATTCTTATATAATTGTAATACCATAGGGGTGTAGGAATATCTGTTTTGTGAGGAATTTTGTGAGTGGCAAGATGTAGTCGAGCTAG
>APFE030965456.1:0-54936 GCA_000404065.3 Pinus taeda | reverse complement strand
AGGTGCTCAATACATGTCAAACACTCTTCTAGAAAACTCTAGAAGTGACCACAAGTAACTTTTTTAAGATGAAACTCGTTCCTTTTGACCTTTACAGGAGTACGCACCCATCCCTTGGCTTACAGGGCATACAAGTATGTAGCTACAATGAGCTTGGAATGCGTACACGCAGGCAAGGTAGAGAGAACCTGCGTACCCAGAGATAAACATCATTTTTAATGACTTTCTCTCTTTCTTGAAGTTTGACATGGAGAGCAGAGGTATCAGGCTTGACAAGGAGGATAATATGACTATTAATGGAGCCATATTAACTGTAGATAGTCATGGTGACAGATTTTAGTGTAACAGTATGTACAAAGGAAGAATGTGAGGTTTGGCTTGGCTACCAAAGATTCTGATATAAGTGAACTTTTCCTCCCCAAACCAACTTCCTATGGATGTTAAATCAATCCCTGCTTGGTAGGAAATCTTAGGGGCAGGCTTATCAAAAATAGAATGATGAATGGGAAACATGAAGCCGTTGCAGATTTGGTATAAATGGTGCTTATAGTTGGTTTTCCACAACTTTTGATGATATATGTGAATGGGTGTGGGGTCTTGCGACGTCCACCTCCATCCAAGCACAGGAAATTTAGATTTGAAACATAGGATGTCTAGCATATAAGCGCTATAGTAAAATGGGGGAATGAGCCTTTCAGAGACGCGGGACTTGGTTCTAAAATCAAGAACTGTGGTTCCCAACTTATCGGATAGTATAGTTGCCCAACCCATTATTTCACCATTACATGCCGCTTCCATCTTGGGAACCATTTCTATAGTAAAATTAGCGGAATCATGTAACCCCCACAACCTACACATCATTATCCCAACATAGCAATAAGGAGAGCATAGAGAATCAACCAAGTACTTACCCAAAGACTCGTGCTTGTGTTTTGTTGGATTTTGTCTCCAATCCCGAATGGGTACGGATTCAGTCTCGTTCTTAGCTCGGAATTTCTCCAGAAATGTCGTGTTATACTTCTTCTCTGGCACAGGTAAATGATACATTTGCCTCAAATCCTCAGCTTGAAAGGAACCCAAAATTCTCCCATCTCTAGTGCTGAAGGTTCTGTCTGTGATTGGGATTTCCTTAATTTCCCATCTCACCACGTTTGTATATGGGAGGATTTGTTCCCGAGCTGCTATCCGATGAAGAAAAGAGTTGGCTAAATCCTTTAGATTAGCATCAGATTTGCGAGTGCTATCTGCTGAGGCTTGTACTACTGTCATCATTGGCCCTTCGGCTTCAATCAAATTATAGGTACCTTGTCAAGTAGTTATGGCGAGTCCTAGGCATGTGGTATCCGATATTAATCATTTCTTTTTAGTTCCTAGATCAACGATGAGTTTCCCTGTGGCCGGCGAAGCGGAAGCAATTGCAGTTTTCTTGGACTTCTTCCCCATTCTGCTTGAAGCTGTTACTTCAGAAGAATTCTGCACAGGAATGATAATGAACGTAATACAAAAAATTGATAGCGCAAATTGAATATGAGTGAGATATATATCGATAAATGCATAGTGAATGATTAACATAAGGTGGCCTCGGATACAATCTGTGAAAAGATTTTAGGCTTGATGTTTCATTAAATGGCCGTTAAGACCTGTCAATCCTTTAAATGCCCATCATTTCGATTATTGGCCGAATGATTTATTTGAAGCGTGCCTTGGATTTTTTGGCGGTTGAGCGCGGATGAATGGCTATTCAGAAGATAAGGCCTTTAATACGAATTAATCATAATAAACCCGCTTTAAGATTTTCTTTGAAATATGCGCTTTTGGCTTTATCGCAATCGGGCGTCGGGGAAATCTTAAATCATTACATTGGTTCCATTTGGAATCCCCGATCGCCGATAGCGATATCGCATCGCGTCAGGAGTATTGGCTGGGGCACTTTTAAAAGCATGCATGGTTTGATCACCGATTGCCGATAGCGATATTGCATCGCATCGGAGCGAAAGGGCGTTTTATTGCGCCAACTTATTATTGCCGATATCCGATAGCCTATTTCGCATCAGAGAAAACCAATGGGTCCTTAAGTTGTGTTTCCCTTGTCATTGCGATATGCGATCTTGCGATATCTTTATCGCAATGATAAAAGATTAATCATTTATAGATAAGGCCTTTGATTGGTTTATCAAAAAGGTTTAGTAATATTCTTTCTTTTATTTTTTTGGACCTTTTTTAATAAGACTAAGTTGATACCAATAAAAATTAAAAAGGGACCCATTTCACATTATAGTTTTGGGATAATAATGATATGAAATGGGGGGTTGTTGTAAGGCACAACAGAACCTTTAATCATCGATTTTCGGGATGGCTTGGCCTCCGATCTCTAATCTCATTACACCTCTGATTTGTGGGACTTACGATATTCAAGATTCTTCCCTCCTTAAGCCTTTAACACCCTGAACTTCAGTAGGTCATAAATTTTGACTCACGGGTCCATTTCTGGACTCCCACATATCGTTGGAAAGCTCTTCCAAAGAAATTTCTAATGGAAGGGGTCTGATTAGCCATTGAGCTCATATGATACCTTAAAACATGGATCCAACCTTATTGTCAATCTTCTACTCCTAAACTCTCTAGAAAACTAGGAATCACATCCACAATGTGTCCTTAGCATGAGGTTTGTAGCTCCCATGGACTTCCATCCTGGGCCATCACTACCAACATCTATTGTAATAAGCATCTAAGATTGGCTGGTTGACATCAATGCCAAAACTCCTACCAATCAGTTAGGCAATGCCAACTGCCCAACACAACTCCCCAATGTGACTGCTGACATCAATGTCAACAGACTTGCAGATGCCTTCACTAGACCATGTTGGGTTGTGTTATATTCTTTCCACGACTAGCCCATGTAGTTAATCAGGGGTTAGAAGGGGGCAAATCCCCCCCCTTCGTTGCGCCAATTGCGTAGTGGGGGGAGTCACAGGGGGTTTGAGGGGTGCAGGTAACCCCACTCTATGGGTATTATGAAACCAACTCACAAAAATATAGAAAATATAGGTGAATGCCTTAGAAATAAACCTCTTCAAGGGGGAAACCTCCTTTACATTACACAAATGAGAAATTCTTGGATGATACAAATGACAAGACCTCCTTTCTATATATAAGAGCCTAAGGGGTCATAATATAATCAGAGCTGACGTAACAATAATAATATAAGGGCACAATAATAACAATAGTGGGCTTATATGGGGCGCAATAATAACAATATGTAGACTACATGGGCACAACAATATAATAAGGGGATTTTACTAATAACAATAAGGGGTTACACTAGTAGTATAGGGACCTAACATGCCCCTCTCCTTCAAAAAGTGTTGTCCTCAACGCTTGACTAGTTCTTGATGCTTTTGTATAAATTCTTTTCCTCCAATGTTGAATCCTCAGCAAGTAAGTTCTTCCACTTGATGAGATACTCTGAAATTTATCTATTTCGTAGCTGTCGATTTCTTGGTTATGTGACTGTTTCAGGTTCCAATATGATTTTTCCTTCATTTTCAAGTTCTCATGATACTGTTTGAACTGGGATCTTCTGCAACTTTTGAATGAGTTCCCACTCCTTTGGGCATATGGATATCTGTGAGGCCTGATTTTTGGAGGAAAACTTCCTAGAATCAGATGAATAGCATTATCATGACCACAAATAGGTGGGATTCCTTTGGGAGTCTCAAATACCTTGCAATGATTGTTTAAAACATTTTGGAGATATCGAGAAATACATGCTTTCAATGTGGGATCCTCTAGTGAACATAATTGTGAAATTATGCCCTGTTGTTCTTTATTTAGAAGCTTTGTCATGATGTTAGAGTTGATTATCTTTCCCAGTTTCCCTTCGATACCCCTCAATTCAACTTCCTTTCCTTCCCAAAAAAATTTCAAGAAAAGGACTTGAAAATTCAACTTCCTTTCCTTCCCATGGATAGCTTGACATTATGGCACTTTACAGAGCATTTTATGGTTCCTCCACTTGCAACCATCACTTGACACTATGGTGCTAGATATAAGAAGCAATTCGATTCCTTGGCTATCTTACAATGAATAAAATTATGGCTACTGCCTGAATCAATCAACACTACTACCTTTTCCTTCTTGATATGTCCTTCTATCTTGATAGTTTGAGGGGTGGTAATTTCTTCCAATGCATTACAAGATATGGTCAGATTCATTTCTTGATGCTCAATGTGATCTTTCACTTCTTGAACATTTCTCTTCTTGATATGTCCTTCTATATTGATAATTTGAGGAGTGATAATTTTTGCCAATGAATTACAAGAAATTATTGGATTCATTTCTTCTTTATTGATGTGATCTTTCACTTCTTGAACATTTTTCTTCTTGATATGTCCTTCTATCTTGAGATTTTGAGGAGTGGTAATTCTTTCCAATGCTTTATAAGATATGGTTAGATTCATTTCTTCTTTCTCTGGGGTTGGTTCCTAGTGTATATACTCTTCTTTTAATGTTTCTTGATCCTTTTCTTCCTCCTCTTCACAATCAATGTAAAATAATTTCTTCTCAGCACACTTATAACCTTTAATGTAATTTCTATCACAATTGTAACAAAACCCTTTTCTTATTTTTTCTTCCAATTGTTGTGGTGTCAACCTTGTAGGTTCTAGAAGGCTAGGAGAAACAACATTTCCATATTTATAGTTGTGAGGGGTAGACTTCCTTGTTGCCATAATTTTTCTTTCCACTTTTCTTTCCAACCTAAATGCATTCTCCAATGAATTAGGTTCCCAAAGATGAACCTCATGTTTAATGTTATCCTTTAAAGTCCCTATGGAGTCATGAATCCTTTGCTTCTCTGGAATATCATTTTTCCTTATATTCAATTTTTGAAAGTCCCCAATGTGCTCTGCCATTGAACAATATTTTCTGAGATTTATCTATTGGCTAAAGAAGGTGTTTCTCTTTGTATCCTCATAATGTGCTATCATTTCCTCCGTGAAAATTGACCACGTAAGTGGTTTACGAGAACAAAGCCCTTTATACCATAAAAATTGATCTGGATCTAAATAATTAGATGCAATATGTACCTTTTGTAACAGTGGTACACCATGTAGATCAAAATATCTATCCATCTGTAGTATCCAATTTACCAAATCCTTACCATCAAACTTCCTCAGCTCGCTTTTTCTTGATTGTAGGAGATTGATCTTTGAACAACTGTAAATTTGTAGTTTCGGATCTTTAAGTTTCAACATTTCTTCCTGTAATAGCCCTCTGGGTCCTCTTTCTAAATCTGCAGGTCTGATCACAATTGGATTCCTGAAGAAATATTTATTCCCAATCTCCCGCAATGACCTAATTATAGACTTGTTCAGTAGAGCGAACTTGTACGATGTGTCGTGCGTCACTGTTTCAACCTTAGGTTCTAACAATGGTATCCAAAAAACTAAAGTCCATCCTCTTTTTATAAATTCTTAGGAAAATTCAATCTGATGCTCAGAGAGAATGTTATGACGATTTTACCAAGGCAACCTATTTCGAATGTAATTCAGGGGTCTGCAAAACCCTAACTTCCTCATATTGTATCTCTGCAAATATAGTGAGACAGGATCTAAAATTCAGATTCAAGGTTTAGACTAATGGCTTCTCAAATGGGTTTTTTTTATCTTTTGAAATTTCGTAGCAAAAACGGTATAGTATAACTTCCACGATGACCTATTTTAGATGAAATTATGGAGCTTTCCAAAACCTTAACTTCCTCAGATCATATCTCCAAAAATATAGCAAGAAAAGATCTAAAATTCGGATCTGAAGTTCAGCACGATTTTGTCTCAAATGGGATTTTTGTTTCACTTCTAAAACATCGCAGGCAAAAAGTTATAGCGAAAATTCCACAATGACCTATTTGGAGCAGCAAAACCCTAGAATCCAAAGTTCTGATACCAAATGTTATGAAACCAACTCACAAAAATATAGAAAAGATAGGTGAAATCCTTAGAAATAAGCCTCTTCGAGGGGGAAACCTCCTTTACATTACACAAATGAACAATTCTTGGATGATACAAATGACAAGACCTCCTTTCTATATATAGGAGTCTAAGGGGTTCATAATATAATCAGAGCCGACATAACAATAATAATGTAAGGGCACAATAATAAAAATATGGGGACTACATGGGCACAACAATATAATAAGGGGATTGTACTAATAACAATAAGGGATTACACTAGTAGTATAGGGACGTTTTGCACCCTATGTTACATTGGGTGGACCTACCTATGGTTTTGTGCATGATTTTCGCACATGGTTTTGGACGCGATGGTTTTTGGTCCATGGTTTTGGACGCGATGGTTTTCGGTCCATGGTATTGAATGCTTCAGCATGTATAAATATGTATTGTAACATTGAAAGGATCATAATGAAAAATCAAGCTGGTAATCTCATTTTGGGATCCAGGGGAAAATATCTATGTATATGTGTTTTATGTGTTATGCTCTCGCATTATTTATTTTCTGTGTTTTAGAATTCGTATGCAGGTAATTTTTGTATGAAGTTAAAACTTTCAGACCATTGGCCATGCACAAAATGTCAATTGTCCACCAAAGGAACAGTTGCAGCGGTTGCTAAAATTGGGTGCCATTCAACTGAGTACATCACCATGTGCGTCACCCATCATCATTGTGCCAAAGAAGGATGGGACTTGGTAGATGTGTATAGATTATAGGGAGTTGAACAAAATCATGCTTAATAATAGATACCCCTTACCTAGGGTAAATGATCTATTAGATCAGTTGCAGAAAGAAAAATACTTCACGAAGCTGGACTTAAAGTCTGGATATCACCATGTTCAAGTCAAAAAAGAATGATCTGAAATGATCATATGTTAAACTGAAGTAGAATTTATTAATGTCAATAGTGAACTGAATGTTAACTTAAAGTGCTTTAACCATGAGATCTACTTGAGAAGAAATATTTTACAATAGATGAGAAACAAAAGAAAGATGTAAAACAGAAATGAGAAACAACGAAAAAATAGCAATACCAGACAACAAGATTACCTAAGGAGTTCGTCCCTGATGGACTAAGTCTCCGAGTCTACTTTCAAGATGGGAAACCGCTTTATTAGGATTGAATCTGGGGAGGTCGATTACACATAAAATTAACCAGACTAAATATGCACGCAGGCACTTCTATTCACTGTCACAAGAAATATCTCTGAAATAGATTTCCAACGCCTATCACGGTTCCCAATTTCAACTCTGGATTCTCCTGTTACACTAAAAACAAAAACAGTTTATATCCTCCAAAATCTCCACTCTCTCGTCTCTTCAAAGCACCAAACTACCTTTATAACCCTCTAGATGCATTCAAACTCCCACTTGCAGAGTTTAGAAATGAACTAGCTACTCCTTAGGGTTAAATTAGGGTTTATGGTTAAGTTTTAATGTCACGATAGTGACATTCACCATTTAGGAATTATTTGATATCCAAAAATACAATTAAAAACCCAATTTAGGAATTTGGATAAGCCCGAATCCGTTAGCGGTTACCTAACCAGGAAAAGGAAGCGCGGACAACACATGTGATTAGGTGATAAACCATTTGTGGTAACCTCCAGGACGGTGGTTCCGGTGACTCACCCTGACTGATCTCATGCGGGGTGATAGTTGGCGAATAGTTTGGTGGTTCCGACGCGATCTCCCCACCGTGGTTTGCATATTCGTTCACATGTGTAACCCTAACTGCAACTGTCAACCCAAACGTCGGAGACCACCTTCTGACTATGTGGTCTGCCACCTTTTGTTCACATGCCCACAATTCCCATGTGGTCTGAACCTCTCGGTTATGGATCTGTTATATATTTTGTATTGTTTTAAATGGTTTGTAATGGCCCGAGACTTAGCTTTTAATACATTTGTTTTGTAATGTTTATTACAATGGGTTTTCAATGTATTTTGTAATGGTCTAAAAGTGTTTAGACTTAGGTTAATTCATTTTAATGCATGGTGTAGTCTGCATTAGGTTTTATTTTAATGGGTTTAGGTTTGAATTAGGTTTGTTTGCACAACATAGTTTTGTAGGTAGGTTTATACATTTATGTTTAAGGTTTAGTCTTTAAAATTTTACACCCTTTTACAGCAAGTTTTCACAAGGCGACGTACAACCCACATGATGATAACCATGGACCAAAATTGACAAACATACCCTGGTGGAACTGACGACGAATAAATGTCGACAACTAGGTACTAAACACCATAAAAACCCACATCAACCATTGACATCATTAGACAACCTAATCCATAAACATCACTGTCGAAGCTGAAGACAGACATTGAATGCTAATAACAAATTGAACCTGTACAACTAATATGAAAAGATCCTCCTAGATCAATCCTCTCCACTTGAAAACTTTTGGACCGCAAAATTTTGACTAGAAAGATAGCGGGTGAGGGTAGAGCTCCCTTATCTTCCACCTTGCCCTGATGATGTACCAATACATTCGATCAATCATTTGAAAGTGATGACATTCATTATGGTGATCATGGCACATTTTGAATCTGTGAACTATTCCATCCATTTGCAGTATGCACAACTTGCGAAGATGGTCAAAAAACCTATTATGAACATGGAAATTGAATTCTTTCCATGAAGTACCATGAATTAGTGATTCATAAACATCTTTGAAAACAATCTCTATAGGATATTGTTCAATACTATTGACATGTATTAACAATGTATATTGTGGAATGACAGAGACAATGAAAAACATTTTTGACATCAAACCAGCTACTTGACTTGATATACTTTCCTAATTCCTAAGTACTAAATGAACTTGCTGAAATAAACCCATCAAACTGTAAGGCGACAACTACTGCAACTTAGTTTGTTTTTGAAAGTATTGAAGTGGGTATTGATTTGTTTGAATCATTGTTTCTTCATTTATTAAATGATGTTTCCATTAATTAGGAATTTCCCCTAATGCACAAGTTTCCCTTATATGTATTGAATACTTTGACAGTACTTTAGAAAAGGCTTTGATATGAAAACAAATAGGCTTCCTCTCCACTTGAAAATAGGCTTCCAAACTGTTTGAAACTTGAAATGGTGACACAATACAAGAGAAATTTAACATTGACTTTCCCCAATACTGAGCTGCATCCTTGTAACTGTTAACTTCCAAAATTGGACTGAATTGATTCATTCTGACATTAGGAAGAGGAGCTTTAGGCATCAATTGTAACTCATGTTGTATTCTATGCTTATTAGTAAGATGTTTGTTTTCTTTAAATAGAACTGGAAATGTTTCTACCTCTTTGATCAAACTATATTTAAGCTGAGACTCATAACCTGAAAAAACATCCTGTTGATTCTAATGTTGTTCCTTTACACACATGATTACAAATCTCTTAATTTAACTTATTAATTTCTTCATCTAATTAGCAACAACTAAATTCAAGTGATTTTACTTTGATGTGCCCTGGCAATAAATTCAACCCCATCTTGCTTAAGGTGATATTTATTCTCTATTCTATAAAATACTGCATCACGATCATAAAGATAAGGACTCCCTAAGACAACTCCACATATGTCTACTGGAACCACATCTAATTCCACTTCATCAATGTAGTTAGCTATAATGGAAAATCTTAATTGACACTATTTTGTGACTTTTATCTGAGTTGATTTAGTTAGCCATCCTAATGGGTAAGGTCTTGGATGATTCTGTGTCTCCAAACCCAAGTTCTTAACTAAATATTCATATATTAAATTTGCCTGTGATCCACTATCAAACATTGTATCTATCTTTGTGTGCTTATAAGTTATCCTTATGTTAAATAATTCAACCCTTTTATTCTCATTTGAAGGATTTATGTTTGATGAATACGCAATAGTATTCGAACTTGAACCAGTGTTAGAAGTTTTACTTGTTGAAACTATGGCAGTTATCCTCCTTTCATCACCTAAATCAAAACCTAGATCTTGCTATACAGCTGCAATTGCTTTATTTTCATCCTTCTATTTAAAGAAATTTTTGGGCTTAAGTTATAGATGAAGTTTCCAACACTTAGATTCCTCATGAATGCTTCTTTGGCAATGAGAACAAGTAGGTCTTTCTTTTTGAGCTATCGTTGATTTCTTTCTCTTCGAATTGTTCTTCTCCTTACTGTCATTGGAATCCTTGATTTCCAACTCCTTGGATGATTGCGGTGAAAATTTGAATGGTCTACCACCTGATTCAATATGTATGTCTTGAACACACACTTCATCAAAATCATCAAGATTAAACATCAATAATGTATGCTACAAATATGAATGTAAACTAACAATGTATTTTAATAAAGTTTCACGTGTATCCATTAAATACCAAGTGCCAGTGCTTTCTTTGTGAACTCTTGATTAAACTCTTGAACACTTTGCCCTTTACCTTGCCTCAAATGTTGCCAATCAATAACATCTTTCTACATGTATCCTAAAGGATAGAATTGTTTCCTAAGAGCTTTTAAAAACTTAGACCATGAATATATGACTTTACCTTTTCTCTTTACATCTATCTAAGTTTTACTTTCCCACCATAATATAGTTGTTCCCCCCATTCTAAGTGTAGCTAACTGAATTTTTTTTTTATCATCACTGAATACGATAATACACAACTAACTGCTTAATTCAGTTATCTAGCTTTTAAGGATTCATTTCACCATGATAAATAGGTAACTCAAATTTTACATAAAGTTTTAAAAGAGATGTTTTCTTAAGTTTCTTTTACGTTTCAAATTCTGCATTGGAAGAAGAAGAAGATGATGATGATGATGGAGATGATGGAGGTGAAGGAGGTTTATTAGCCTTGCCTTTACCTTTTTTCTTCTTCAATGTCTTGGAAGAAGAAGCTGCATCTCTCGCCTTCTTATCTTCATAAATTTTTCCCAACATCTGCTGCATACTCAATAATGCTTGTTGAAATTGTTCCTCGCTCATCTTAGTTTCGGGATTTTCACCTGCATCAAATCTTGTCATGGTCGACTTGTGAGCGACTCTTCACTTTCCAATCTTTGGATTAATCTCCTCGAGGATTCCTTCTCCACGTTGCGACTTTGACCTGGTTAACATTCACTGACAAATTGTACAAATGCAACCTGCTCTGATACCAAATTATATGGTCTGAAATGATAATATGTTAAAATGAATTAGAATTTATTAATGCCAACAATGAACTGAATGTTGACTTAAAGTGCTTTAACTGTGAGATCTACTTGAGAATAAAGACTTTACAATAGATTAGAAACATAAGAAAGATGTAAACCAGAAGTGAAAAATAGAAAAAACACAACAATACTAGACAGCAAGATTGTTTATGGAGTTCATCCCTGATGGACTACGTCTCCGGGTCTACTTTCAAGATGGGCGACTGCTTTATTAGGATTAAATCCTAGGAGGTCGATTAAATAGAAAATTAACTAGACTAAATGTGCACACAGGAACTTCTAGTCACCTTCACAAGAAATTTCTCTGAAATAGCTTTCCAACGCCTATCACGGTTCCCAATTCCGACTCTAGATGCTCTTGTTACACTGAAAACAAAAATAGTCTATATCCTCTAGAATCAGCACATAAAACTAAAAACCACTCTCTTCTATCTTCAAAGCACCAAACTGCCTTTATAACCCTCCAGATGCATTTGAAATCCCACTTGCAAAGTTTAGGAATGAACCAGATGCTCCTTAGGGTTAAGTTAGGGTTTATGGTTAAGTTTTAATGTCACATAGTGACATTCACCATTTAGGAATTAATTGATATCCAAAAATAAAATTTAAAACCCAATTTAAAACTTTGGATAAGCCCGAATCCATTATCGGTTATCTAACCAGGCGGAGGAAGCATGGACAGTGCATGTGATCAAGTGATAAACTATTTGTGGTAACCTCCAGGCTAGCAGTTTTGGTGACTCACCCTAACTGATCTCATGCACGATGATGGTTGGCAGATAATCTAATGGTTCTGACGCAATATCCCCACTGTGGTTTTCATAGTCGTTCACATGTCTAACCCTAACCACAACTGTCAACCCAAACAGAGGAGACCACCTTCTGACTACGTGGTCTGCCACCTTGTGTTCACACGCCTGCGGTTCCAACTTGGTTTAAACCCCGTGGTTAGGGATCTATTATATATTTTTTATTGTTTTAAATGGTTTGTAATGGTCTGAGACTTAGGTTTTAATATATTTGTTTTGTAATGTTTATTACAATGGGTTTGCAATGTATTTTTTAATGGTATGAAAGTGTTTAGACTTAGGTTAATTCATTTTAATGCATGGTGTAGTTTGCATTAGGTTTTAGTTTAATGGGTTTAGGTTTGAATTAGGTTTGTTTGTCCACCATAGTTTTGTAGGTAGGTTTATACATTTATATTTAGGGTTTAGTCTTTAAAATTTTACACCCTTTTACAAAAAGTTGTCACAAGGTGACATACAACCCACATGATGATAACCATGGACCAAAATTGACAAACATACCCTGGCGGAACTGACAACGAACACATGTCAACAACCAGGTAGTAAACACCATAAAATCCCACATGAACCATTGACATCATCATATAACCTAAACCATAAAAATCATTGTCGAAGTTGAAGATACCAGACACTGAATGCTGATGATGAAACTGAACCTGTGCAACTGATCTGACAAGATCCTCCTCGATCAAAGAAGATACCTGAAAGACCACCTTCAAAACTAGGCAAGGTTTGTATGAGTGGTTAGTCATGTCGTTTGGCCTATGTAATGCAACAACTATATTGATGAGATTAATGAATGATGTACCACTCCCTTTTATAGATTCATTTATTATTATCTATTTGGATGATATACTGGTATATAGTGCTACCCGCAAGGAGCATATTTCACATTTGAAACAAGTGTTGGAAACATTAAAGAAGCACCAACTGCTAGAAAATCTCAAGAAGAGTGAGTTTGTGCAGCAGTCCTTATTGTATTTGGGGTACATTATCGATGGAGGAGAACTGAAGATGGATCCTTCCAAGATGTAGGCGATCATGAAATGGTCGGTGCCTACTAATGTTTATGAGGTCGTGAGTTTCATTGGGGTAACATAGTACCTGAGGAAATTCATAGCCTCATTTTTTTAGTGGTAGCAACACCACTCGATGCCATAATAACAAGCGACAATAGTTTCCAATGGGGAGTTCAGCAAAGGGATTTCAAAGCGCTAAAGAATAAGATCAGCCAAGCACTAGTTCTAGTATTACCAAACTTGTAGTGATCCTTTGAAGTGGAAACATATGAGAATGGGTGTGCTATGAGAGTTGTCTTGATGTAAGGAGGAAGGCCTGTACGCTACCTTTTTGAAGTATTTCATGGGGCAATCCATAACTATCCTACCTACAATAAGGAGATCTATGCCATGGTGCAAGCTATGAGGAAGTGGAAGCAATATATGATGGGAAAGGAGAGATTAATCCACACAAATCACCAATCGTTACAATACTTACAGACCTATAGTAAGCCACAACAGACCAGGAATTACAAGAGGATGGGGTTTTTACAACAATTTCATTTGGTGATCAAGTATAAGAAGGGAAACACCAAAAAGTTGGCCGACATGATTTAAAGGCCACCCACATCAAATATTACAGCTCTAGGGACTCTTATGCACATGGAGTCATTCACCCATGATATTGCATACAACTAGGCATATTTAGAGGATGAGGACTTCAAGAATGTGTATCAACATTTGCAAATTCAAAGTCATGTGCACAATGGTGATAACACAGTTGACTACCATCTCTAGGATGGGTTACTCTACATGCTAGATCAGCTATGTGTTTCTAATGAGTGATTGCAGTTAATGAGATAGGATCACACCTCCAAGGTTGCAAGGAACTTTGGTGTAGGGAAGACTATGGCTAACTTTCAGAGGTATGTGTATTGGCCCAAGATGCAAGAGAAGGTAGCTAGGTTCATAAGAGGATGCATGTTTTGTTGTACCATCAATCTTAGCAACAAGAAATGGGGTTTATATCATACCTTACCTATACCTACTCATCCTTGGGAAATAATTTCCATGGAATTGGTGGGAGGTTTACCGAAAACCATGAAGGGACATGACTACCTATTTATGGTAGTTGACAGGTTCAACAAGATGTGTGTTTTGATGCCTTGTAAAAAAACCATCAGCGGGAAGGAAGAAACAAACTTATTCTTTGGATAGGTTTGGGTGAAATTTGGGATACTAAGGAGCATCATTTCAGATAGTGATACGTGATTTATCAGTGCATTCTAGAGTACATTGTGGGAGAATATGGACACAAAGTTGAAGTGATCTATAACATTCCATCCATAGACAGATGGTCAAATAGAAGTAGTCAATAGGACTTTGGTGCATCTTCCAAGGGGATACAACTAGAAGCATCTGAAGGTCTGGGATGAAAATCTGGTATATATACAACATTGTTATAACATAGAAGTCCACACTTATAAAGAAAATTTCCCATTTGAAACTTGCTTTGGATATTTGCCACCTTTAGCTTTGGATATTGGATATGGGAAACAAGGAGGAGTGAGGGAAGATATTATAGGAGATGTTTTGAGAGATGAAAAAATTATAGAGAAGATAAGGCATATCCTATACAAGTACAAGAAACACTTCAGAAGTCATAGGAGAAGTATAAGGCCAGGCATGATCGACACAGAACATAGAAGTCATTCAAGGTGGGAGATAGAGTATAGTTATAGTTGAACAAGGAGAGGTTGCAAGGGCCTGGTAAGAAATCAAGGCTTTGAGGTATGGTCCCTTAGAGATACTGGAAAAGGTGGGTGATAATTCCTATCGACTTAGTTTACCACCATATATGTGCATTTACTTAGTTGTGAATGTGGAGAATTTTAAACTCTATGAGCCTTCCATGCTAGATCAAGAAGACTAGTAAATCCTACCTTCAGTGGAGGATTTGGCACCAGATGCTCAAGCAGAGTTGACAAAATATACAGTTTTATAGATTGGTTCAGAAAATAAAAGACATGGGTAGCATGACCTTTGGTAGATTAGGTTGAAGGGACAACTTCCAGGTAAAGCTAAATGGCATATCAGAGAGAAGGTGGAGAAAGCATTTCCTCACCTCATTCAGTAGAAGATTTTGAGGACCAAAAGCCTCCCAAAATGGGAAGGTGTGATCCGGATTGGATCATTATTATTTTTTTCATCCATCTTGATGCATTTAGAGTGGAGAAAGTGTAGGAATCAATTCACAGGACCATTTTTACCAGTGGGACCGAGTTTGGCCAAACAAGGTTTGAAACTTTTCAGGAGCGTTTTGAGGCATCAAACGATGTTTCTTGGGGGTAAAAATTTAATGGGACACCATTTCATGCTATTATACACACAAATATATTTCTAATGATGCAAGAAGCATGTCAATATTAGTCTATATGCAAAAGTTATGCTACTCAAAAGTTTACCTTCTTGTTTTCACACCTATAGTTTGGGAGGATGCCACGTCATCCACCATTATTCATGGGAAAGGGGATAGCCACGTGATTATAATGAAAAGTACTCTATAAGAGTCTATATTTTAACTCTAGTTACGATTTTATGTAATCAAAATTAACCACTAGTGGGCTATCAGGTTGTGTTATTACTTGGCCACTAGGAGGAAGAGGCATTCCATTATTTCGAGAGAATTTTGTTCCATAGTTGAGAAAATATAGCCAGGAGAGATAGGAGGGAGTGCACACAACGAGTATTTTTGCACTGTATTAGCCCATGGGCCACAGGCATTACTTCTTTATACCTGCAGCCATATTTCCAGATAGAGAAAGAGAGCAACGACCTCACCTTCAAGCTGAATTTTCTCTCGAAAGGGATTCCTAGAGAGAATAGCTTTTGTTTTATGTGTGTCTAAGCTTATTGTTTAATTCTCGACTTTTCTACATAATTTCCATTCACATGCATGCACTAATTATAGTTAAATCTACAAATCTTAAAGTTTAATAAAATTTTAATGATGTAGAATCTCATATTATTAGTATAATATTATCATATATGTTGTGACAAATTGTCCAGTGTAATATCCATGATAGTATACAGATCACAATCCTTCCATGCAACAAAATTAGAGGTGCCTTCCAAGGCATACTCTAGCCTTAGTTCATTGAAGGCCATCTTCTCAACTCTGAAGAAATATTTCTACCTTGATCTTCAAATTAGAACCTTTAAGAAACAACTTCAAATTCCATGCTCTAATATGAATCTAGCTCTGATACCATGTAGAAATTAGCCATTAGATTTGTAGCTGATCATGAATTTTTAATCAAAATCAAAAGACAAACCTACTCTACTACTATGCGGACACTAATTCACATTTTAGAAAAAAATCTTAGACATGCAAGAAGAAATAACACACATGCAACAAATATTTTTTATTTGGGGAAAGTAATCTACTAAAAAACGCAATGGTTGCTTGCATTAATCAAATGAATATAGATGTATTACAATTGCTTTCCTTGATTGAGCTCAACCTGCAAGTGCACAACCTATCTCTTTGCTCACTGAAGACCTCTGACCCATACTTGGTCAAAATTTCCCTTGGCTTGAGCTCCTATTTCCTTGCATTGTTCCTTGAGGAATTACCTCTATTGTTTAGGAAATTCCTCTAATCGAATTGCATAATTCCTTAGGCTGATCATCTGCATGCATGCAACAATTGTACAGTCAAGACTAGTCTACAACTGATGTTACACTGCTTTGGAATGTCCATCTCAAATAGGTAAATCGAATTCTTTGAATGCAATAGCTATTTTGGACTGATTGACCAATTAACTGGATGATCATTGTGAGTTTGATTGAAGTCCCACTGCTTAACTGACCTTCGACTAGTTCCTCCAAAAGTTGGAACTAGTTTAACTGAAAACAACTCGAGATAATTGACCTTGATTGCTAAAAATTAGCAATCACACATGTAGAACTGAACTCTAACTCCTCCAACTCGAATTTACTTATTAAAGTAGGTGACACAAGCCATGTCACACAAGTTAACATCATCCAATTCGTCTGCTAATGTGGAAATACAAATTTTCTCAATTTAATTGAGGAAAAATCAATGTGAGAATTTATTGTTTCATTTTTTAACAGATTTGTATGCTACCCATGACATATAATTAGCAACAATGATGTTAGATTTAAATCTATGGATACACTACCTCATTGCAAGTAGTTTTGAGATGAAAATTGATATGAGAGATTCAAGCATCTCTTCACTTAGATGGATCTAAGTGATAAAAAAAAAGTGAATCATGGAGAAAACTCACGAGTGAGAACGGTTTTAGGAATTTATACATTAGGGGAAAGGAGATTATGGTGGTTGATGAACTAATAGGAGGCCATAAACCTTCTCCTTGGTACCCTCAAGGGTCAATTTGAGGGAGTGTGTGTTAGAAAAATATTTGAAGATAGTTGGTATATGAAGGTTACATCAACACTCTAGGGTGGGAATTGGATAGAGCCAAAGTTTGTGGGATATGCCCTTGAACCAAATGGACTATTAATATTTCAAGGGAGGATGTACATCCCTGAGGAAGGGATTATATAAATAACTATCCTTGAGAAGTCACAGATAGCTCTATTATGCATATCCTAGCATGAAGAAGATGTATGTAAACATGAAGAACATTTTCTTTTTGGTAGCCATGAAGCATGACTTGGTTCATTTTTTCATCAAGTGTATTGAATTTTAGTGAGTGAAGGTTGAGCATTGCCACCTAGTTGGTCTCTTACAACTGCATTGCATTCCTATGTCTAAATGGGAGGTCATTCCCATGGACTTCATTGTGGGGTTTCCACTCATAGCAAAAAGGCACATTTCCATCTTGGTTGTAGTTGATAAACTAACCACAAGTGCCCATTTCATCATAGTGAGATACAATTATGATGTTATTGATGTGGCATGAGTTTTCACAAGAAAATTTATCCAACTGCATGGGTTACCCACATACATAATCTCTAATAGAGAATCTCAATTTACATCTAGGTTTTGGATAAGCATATAGTTGGTGTTGGGGACTTAGTTGAACTTGAGAATTACATATCTTCTTAAAGTAGATGGGATAAATGAAGAGTAAATCAATTTATGGAATAAATTCGTATAATGTATGTTATGTATAACTAGACTGAATGGTAAAGGTATCTACCATTGCTATAGTTCGCCTACAATAACAGTTACCATAGTTTGATTGGGATGTCGTCTTATCAAGCTATGTATGGGAGGCCATGTAGGACACTGCTAAGTTGGGAAAGGTTAGAGGATGGGGTAATAATAGGGAAAAGATTCGTTGATGACACTGGTGTTGTCTGGTCTCATGGTCCTGATGAGCTGGATCATTTCTTCAATCATCTTAATAACCAGTCCTCCGCCATAAAATTCACGATGGAAAAAGAAGACAATGGTTGTCTTCCGTTCTTGGATGTTCTCATCTCTAAGAAAGCGGATGGTTCATTTTCTCATCAAGTGTTTAGGAAGAAGACGCATACTGAGGAATACTTGAATGCTTCTTCCCATCATTTCCCAGCTCAAAAGTTAGGTGTTCTAAGCACACTTGCCACCCGTGCTGTTAGAATCTCTGATGAAGAGAGCTTGGAAAAGGAGAAGGCCCATCTCCTAGATGTCTTTGTGAAAAATGGTTACGATAGACACCTGGGTCAAAAGGCCTTCCTCAGGGCTAGGAAGGAGCCGTCAATTCATAGGGATCCTAATGATCGGGTCATGGGAGTTAACCTTCCTTATATCCAGGGGACCACGGATAGGATTGCGAGGATTTTGAGAAAGTTTGATGTGCCCGCGACTTTTAGACCTCTTAATACTATCCGGAGCTCCCTCAGATCTGTAAAAGATCCTATTGACCCTAAAGACATGAAGGGCGTCTATGTCATCCCTTGTTCTTGTGGGATTCCATATATTGGTGAGACGGGTCGCTCTATCAATCAAAGAATTAGGGAGCATTTAGCTGACTTGAGGCATGGTAGGACCAAATCCTCTGCCCTAGCGGAACATGCCGAGAAGACGATGCATCATGTATGTATCGAAGAGGCTCAAGTCATCGCTAGAGTTGCTCAGTTTCACCATCGCAAATTTAGGGAGGCCCTGGAGATTGAAAAAAGGCCGAATAATCTTAATAGGGATGATGGCTGGAAGATCAGCAGCTGTTGGGTCCCAGCCCTGTCTTCCTAACCTCTGCGGTCCCTTCTTGGTTAGGTCTCTGTGTTTCTTGGTTTTCCCTTTGGTTTGTTCTTTAATTTCTTGCTTTCCCTTGATTCGATTTGTTCTTCTTTTAATTTTCGTCCTTTGGGTTTAATCCCCTCTATTTTCCCTATATTTTTGGGGATTATTTAATGTTGCCTTATGAATATTTAGCTTAATATATGTTATTTATTGGTAAGCATATGATTTGATAGTAATTTAGCTTATTTTAACAAGCTAACGCTTTGTTTAATGAATGGATTAAAATAGGCTTTTGCGTAACTATTCAATTTAATTTTCCTTTTATTCATTTAATTGATTTGTATTGAATTCTTAGTTAATTTAAACTAACCTTAATAAATAAAATAAGATATAAAAATTTTAAAAATTTTAAAATATGTATACTTACTTTAATGTTATTGAAAATACTATAATACTTTACATGGACATATTTATTATAAGGTTATAATTAAAAAAAAAAAAAAAAAATATATATTATATTATATATATATATATACTATATATATAATGAACATAAATAAAATATTACTGGAAGGTAAGGTTGTAAAAGATTAATATATATATATATGTATCTTTACATAGTCAGATGGGTTTATTCATATTTATATAATATTTTAAATAATTAATGGTAACTAACCAGGGATATATTTTACTTCTATATTTTTCTAATAATTTATAAAAATAATTTAATTACTTAAACATTAAATATAACATTATATTGGGTATTGGAAAATATTAATAATATATATTTTGAATAAAAAATTGATATCTAACCCGGTTCTGGTTTATTTTTACCCAGCTGCGTATATATAGTAATAATTATATAGAATATTATATTATTTTAGTTAAAGGAGGTTTGACTGGGGTTCGTATGTTGAAAAATAGCCGTTAGTCTTTTTAGCCGTTGGAGTCTCTGCTTAGACTATTTAACATGCTATCTAGATCTGCTTCTTCAACTTGTCCTGACGATGAACCACACTAGTTGATTCGAAACGCGTCGACAAATGATCAGTTATGTGATTTCGCCAAAAAAATTCTAAACAAATTTAAAAACTTCTATTTTAAACAAAATAAAAATAAAAATATGTGTGTTAAATTTTTATGATTAACTTGTTAAAATACTTTTGTTTTTAAAAAATGACTACAATTCAACAGGTTTATCACAATCAACATTCAATATACTTAATATCTCGTCAGCCTTCTGTTCATCACAATCCACATTCAGCATAATCTACTTTGGCCACTTCCAAAAAAAAGGGACACTTAATATCTCGTCAGACTTCTGTTGATCACAATCCACATTCAGCGTAATATACTTGGGCCATTTCTTCAAAAAAAAAGGGAAGAATCTTATTTTTTTCGGTTGGGCTGATCACTATCTAATTTAAATTCAGCCTGTTTTAATATTTTATGATTTTTTTTTATTATAGTGAACTACTGAAGATTAAAACCAGCCACTGCCACTGGAATTCCAAGAATATATTCAGCAATGCATAAATCAAATATACTAGAAATATGGCAAAAACCACTTTCAACATTTTATAATTGAAAACGGAAACTAAGCTAATTTGGAGCTGCCTTCAAACAGAGGTGATGGAATTTTTATTCTGGACACAACGAATAAACCACATACAACAGCATCTACTTTCCATTTCATTTATTTTTTTAAAGTCTCTGCGATGATATGAAACGGATTCAGATAAATTCGGGAGGGGGAGCAGGGCGAATTCCCTCTGATGGGCCTGAAAAGAAACCCAGCTTCTTCAAAAGATGCCGGTCAACTTTAGATTTCGGTTACTCAGTGCTCTCTTTTGGCAGCGTGTTCTCTTTTTAAGACTGATGCTTATCCAGGTGATAGCAGGCATGAATACACAGTCTATATATGCAGACATTACCAATCAGAAGCATATATTTTGAAGGGATAAAACTCTGTTTACACAGTCTATATATGCAGACATTACCAATCAGAAGCATATATTTTGAAGTGATAAAACTCTGTTTTCTGAATTGAGTCTTGAGTCTGCCTTGGCAATCGGATCAAAGTTTGAGGTATAAATAGTTTTTTTTTTTCAAATTGTTTGTGATTTTTAAGGGATATCTAAGTCATTAAGGTTACTGGATGTAGGGAATATTATCAGGCCTGGCCCACACCCGCCCTTTAGTGACTGGATTTTTTAACGTATCTCCTCTCTAGCATAAGGCAAAACCCCCCTTAGTGATTGGATTTTTTAAACGTATCTATTCCCCTAACACAAGGCATAACCACTCTAGTGAAATTTAATACTAGATACCTTACTAACCAGACCCATCCTCAACAAATTATACTAATAAAACTTAACTACAGCTTTTAATTTTTTATAATAATATCTGTATTGGATATATTTTTATACATTTTGTTGTTTGTTGGCAGCATCTTGCTGTAAACTATCTATAACCTTATAATCATGGAGGATGGAGAACCAGTCCAGGCAGTTGTGTGTGACAATGGATCTGGCACAATCAAGGTATGCATGACCACCCACATAGGTAATCAGATTTTGTTTAGAGGTAACTCGTTTTGTTTCATATGTTAGGTAACTTTGACCACCGGCGAGAAGGTTTGTTCTTGGGACCTTGAAAAATAAATGCTTTTACCAACCAGCGGTAAGATTTTTTCTTACGACCTTAGAACTTCAGGATAAATATCTTACCAACCAATTATCATGGTTTCACTTATATATATAAAATAAAAGGTATTAATATTTTTTCTTAAATCAATGATCGTTTTAAGATTTTTGTGGTGGGTATTTTGATCATTGGAGTTCGGATAGGATTCTATAGTATTTAATTTTGTTTTGTGATAGATTTGAAACGTTTACTCAAAAATAGATATGGTAATCATGTCTGAACTCCAATAAATAATTTTTGAATCTACTTTTTGAGTTTTGTTGTAAATTTGAAACCTTCACTCCAAAATAGAGTCCAAGATAGATACAGTGGAATCATGTCCGAACTCTAATAATCAAAAATCAAGATCTAATATGGAATCTATTAATGGTCAGTTTTATGTGGAATCTAATAGATGTTTGTTAAAATGACAAATTTTAGTTGTGTATTCTATACAGTCGGTTAAAAAAAAACCAGAATGCAGGGTGCTGAGTCCATTTTACAAGAATTAGACAGTATAACTATATGATGTATTCAAGAAAAATCCGTTCTGGCGGTACTAAGTTGGTAATGGTTCGGTTTTTGAAGGCTGGATTTGCAGGGGATGAATCTCCGAGGGCAGTTTTCCCTAGTCTGGTGGGTTTTCCGAGGCACACTGGTGTCATGGTTGGCATGGAACAGAAGGATGCATATGTTGGTGACGAAGCACTGTGCAAGAGGGATATTCTGACCTTGACATATCCACTCGAGCACGGAATCATTGACAACTGGGATGACATGGAGAAAATCTGGCAGCACATGTTCAACAACGAGCTTCATGTTGCCTCGGAGGATCAGCCAGTTTTGCTTACAGAGTCTCCTTTGAATCCAAAGGAAAACAGAGAGAGGATGACAGAAATCATGTTTGAAAGCTTTAGCACTCCTGCCATGTATATTTCCATTGAAGCTGTGCTTTCTCTTTATGCCAGTGGAAGAACTACAGGTTTGAAGCCTCTAATACTATTTCCTCCTAATTCTTTGAATATTGAAGTACCTCTGTAATAAACTTCTTTGAAATCTTCACATTTTAATCATTTAAAAACTTTTAATTTTTCTAAACTAAATTTATTTGTATTGGTGAATGGTATGAGATTGATGAGCTCAACAAGATGTTATACTGGATACATATTTTAAACAGTATATTTATATTTTCAAAGCCCAAATTATGTTCAGGTATTGTTCTCGATTCTGGAGATGGTGTCACTTATGTTGTTCCCATCTATGAAGGCAATGCCCTCTCGAATGCAATCAATAGAGTAGACCTTGCAGGTAGAGACATAACTAATGCACTATGCAAGATGCTAACAGAGAAAGGCTACTCTTTCACCACAACAGCAGAAAAAGAAATTGTTCGAGACATAAAGGAAAAATTGGGATATGTTGCAATGGATTATGAAAAGGACATGGAACTGGCAAAGACCTCTACAGCATTGGAAAATAATTATGAGCTTCCAGATGGGCAAGTGATTACAATTGGCTCTGAAAGATTTAAGTGTCCAGAGGTTTTGTTCCAGCCTGCCCACATTGGAATAGAAGCTCCAGGGATACATGATACTACATACAACTCTATTATGAAATGTGATGAGAATATCCAAAAGGACTTGTGTGGAAACATAGTTTTGAGTGGGGGATCCACTATGTTTCCAGGCATTGCTGATCGGATGAACAAAGAGATCACAGCTCTTGCTTCAGATGGCATGAAGATTAAGGTGGTTGCTCCTCCGGAGAGAAAATACAGTGTCTGGATTGGAGGCTCCACTTTGGCTTCTCTCAGCACATTCCAACAGGTAGTCCTCCCCCACCATCTTCTTGAAATCAGAAATATCATATCAGCCACAATTCAACACTTCAAATATAACCTAAGGTTGAAATGATTGGAATCTTGCATCATGAAACTCTAGCAAATGGGCCTGGTTTAATTGCAAAAAATGATTTTCATCAGTTGCTTAATTCTTATAATGAAGTATGTTATTGTGTTGAGACCTGAAAATACCTCCCAGGTATTGTTTCCGGTAGGGATGAAATTTCTCAACACAATTTTTTATTCTCCAAGAAACATAGCTGATGGACTGATCACAAAGCACAGAATTTCTTTTATTGTCTAACTTGTAGTTATTCTGCTAAAATCACTGAGAATGTGCACTAAACCTCGTCTCCTTGAATCTCAGAAAACTCCTGAAAATATTATCTAAGGAAAACTTCAATCTTAAAAGGACTATACCGCACTGGCCCTGAAAGGTCTTCCCTGGGTTTTTCAAAGGTAAAATACCCTTTGCCTGGGTTTTTCAAAGGTAAAATACCCTTTGCCAAAATTGATGTCCTAAAAGGTCTTATCTAAGTAGAGCCCCAGTCATAAAAGGTCAGCTCTAAGTAGAGCTCCGGTCCTAGGAGGGAGCCTTCCAAGCCAGGTCCTAGAAAGAACTTATCAAGTTGGTCCCAAAAGGTCTTACCTATGCATGGTAAAGGGTTGGTCCTAAATGACCTGACCAACTCTGTCATAATTTATTGAGTGATAAACATATAAACAAAAATTGTAAGATTGAAGTGCAAACTGATAATGAAACCTTGGTAAATGGTTTAAAGTTAATCACAAACTAATCATGCCTTTGGCTGGAAGTATGCTTTGATTTTATTAATTTAAGAAAAGTGGATCTAGTCTGATGTAAAAATGCAACCTATGAGCTGCCTGCTTAACCTTAGTAATTTCATCCCAAGAACAATACCCTACTGTACTTGAAGATATCGCTGGCTGTGGAACTATAGTTTTTGTTGTTTACATTAACTATTAATAAGGTTCTAATATCAAATAGCATCATTCTGGTTATTTGGTTAATCGATTCATTAAAAATTAGCACACATACTTGTGACTAATTTCATTGTTGGCTTGTGCAGTTGTGGGTAACACGAGCAGAATATGACGAATGTGGCTCTTCAATTGTTTACAGGAAATGCTTTTAGTCCATTCTGTAGTTCCCACCAGAGAGCGTTCATTGTTTCCTGAATTTTGTTGATTTTGGATTCAGTTTTAACTACATACAAAAAGATTTTACAATTTATGTTTGTTTGGATTCCATTATAATGTATGTTTTGGCCATTCTGTAAAAAGGAAATAGATTTGCCTATTTGTTATTGCTTTGGGATGCTTATAAAACAAAAATTGAATAAATATTACAATGTTTTTTAAATCTGCTAACATGTGCATGGTTGTTTGAATAGACTTACCATGTCTCATGGTAAGGATTTTTTTTTGGCTCTGTAACAAACACACAAATGTTTGTATTTGTAACACATGTATACATTTATATTTTCTAATATATAATCAAAATGATAATTATTATTATTTATATCTAAAATCAATATAATTTATATATTTATATTTCATTTTTATATGTTCATAATTTCAGATCAAATTATAAAGGTGTTTTGAAATGATGGAAATAGTATACTATATATTATTTATAATTTTTATTGTTTTTCATTAAAAATACTTAAATTAAATAAACACATTTTAGGAAAAATTATATATATAAGTTTAAAATGATATTTTAGCTTTACGTTCTTGAGGCATAGAGCAAACAGTGACATGGTGTTATGTTAAGGCATTCTGTGATGTGAAGGTCATTGGTTCGAAATTTTGTGGGAAAAAATCCAACCATGATAAGGGCTAGTGGGAGAAAATCCACCCACGATAAGTGCTAGTGCAACCCAGGTTGGGTATGATCTCCGAGGGCATTTGGCAGCTTAGATGCCCCTGGGTTGTAGTTACTCAAGCCACAAATTAGGTATGTGAATCATCTCTAGACTCACATAACTTAGCAAACAAAAAAATTATATTTTAGCTTTGTTACATCTTGCAAAATACTAACAAACTTCACCTAACACATAAAGGATAACTCTTTAAAAAATAAACATATAAAAGCTATATAATTGTCAATGCAAATATTTTAAGTGTGAGTGTGTGTGTGTGTGTGTGTGTGTGTGCGTGCGTGTGAAGATTAGGTAGTGGTAGAGGTTTTGAACCCACTATCGCATAAGGAGTGCCTTAACAATGCACCCATTCACCAACTATTATACGCCCTGTAGGTGACTTAAACAAAATATAATGAAATCTCTTACGCATAAATTTCCTCTCCAATGGTCACAACATTACAATCCCAAGAAAGGTACTTTAGTGTCTTTCACTTACTAGGAAAGCTCCAACTAGTATTGCTAACTTTGAATTTAAAAACCTTACTTTCATGGGTATGCACTAATATACAAGGAGCCAAACAAATGGCCCAAGCTCCTTGACTTTTAACCAAGGAGTGATCAATCATAAGACAAGCTCCAAACTTACACAAAAGCCCTTACATAAGCACCCATGTTATGCCCATCCATAAAATTCTTAATGATTAGTTTTTTGTTAGGACAGATAAGCCCCCTAAAATTCCATCGTCCATGCCAAAAGGTTCAAATTAATTAGCATGGGACATCAAATCCAATAATCAATGTAAAAATGTTAAAGGGGAAAAACCTTGAGTTGCAACCTCATTGTAATTGTAGTATACTGTATGGGGTGTTAATCTCCCCTTACTAGACTTTCTTGTTTTTGAAACACCAGTTGTTACATTGGCATTGTTGTTATTGTGTTTCACTTGCTATTCTAAATTACGAGAATGACAATTAGTGTCCTCTTTATGACTAGATAATGTCCCGAGTTCATTGACTTTTTCAAAGAGTTATTCTTCATAAAAGATATCCTCACAAATTGATTTTCTTTCCTTTCAACCATGTTATCTACCTACAATTCGATGAACTTTTAAAATTTCCTTCCTCTCCCGAGGCTTTAACCCCTTTGTTGCTTGTTTTCTAAACATGATAATATTTAATTTAATAATCATGTGTACTTGACACACAAAACAAAGATTTCTTAAGTAGTTTAACTATCATGCCTTTTGAAGCACCTCTCTCTCATGGCTTGGCATTCTTAAGGAGTTTCTTAGCAATATGCATTTCATTGCATATTTAAGGGCCTACATTGAAAGTCTTCTTTACATCTCTTACTAACACATTCTCAAATTTGTCACCAACACTATTGGATTATTATAGGATTGCTTACATCATGGATACAAGTTTCAAGTACAATTATTTTATATAGACCTAGATCAATAAATGGATAAATGTTGTATAATAATAGTTTATATGAGAACATCCCTATATCCTCATAAACAAATGTGAATAACTTTGTGGTGTGTAAAAACATGTATATCTTTGGTCCTATCACCATAAACTATAGAAGGAAATGAACATGGTTTTTGGTCCTAACATCATGGTTTCAGAGCAAATCTTCATATGTGCAATGATATGGATCATGCTAAAAAATCTCCTTAAGCATGCTAGTTTTATTAAAACAATAATGTGGTAGCCTAAAACATTTTAAGAAAAAAACTAAGAAATCAAAGATAAAACATCACAAATCACTATAAAGGAAAAGTTTTAAGGTGATATTGGTGAAAGAGTGGCTCATATATCAACAAGAAATAATAAACAATTTGCTAAAGGAAAGAGAAATGACTATAAAAAAAAACAAATACACAACAAAATGAATATAATAGGGAAAAATCCCTAGTCTATTAACTCATTTTCTGTGGATTTCTTAATGATTCTAGTTAAACAAGGGGAAGAAGTGGACTCTAAAACCTGCACACAATCAAACCAATAAGAGTTCAAGTAGATTTTGGAAAATAAATAATAAAATGTGTGAGATACCACAATTTCACACACACACACATATGCAATAGACTTTGTAACGCGATGAAAGAATGACATTTTACTAATTAAGAAGAAAATTACAAATGAATTATATCTCGAGAAATGAGCAAGTAGCTTTTTAATCCTCCTTTTTGTGAGATTCATCTACTTGGGCATTTTTTATTGTCTTCGAAAAATGATGTGACTCCATCCACCATGTCAGCACTGGAAGTTTTGCAAACTTGCCCAACCCAATGGAAAACCCTTTTTTCCGTGTTAGGAGCCATCAAACCAATCAATTCTCATCTGATGGCTTTCGACTTGGATAACCCTACCCCATGCCTCCCATCCATCATCGATTTCTAGATTATGGTCACCATTCGGAACATCAACATCCATCATTGCATTGTTGACAAGGGGGCATCTACTTGCATCATGTTAAAGTCAATTTAGCAGAAGTTGGGTTCTCCCAAACTAAAACCATCACCCATTACCCTTAGAGCATACGACAGATGTCCATCAACCACCAAAGGAATTTTTCAGGATGTACTCGTAGAACTTGCCAACAAAACTGTTCTCATCGACATAGAAGTCCTCAATTCCCAACTTGATTACAACATCTTTCTGGGTCGTAGCTACATGTATGCTATGACTATAGTGGCATCTTCTATATTACGTATCATGATGTTCCCCAATGACAGGAAAATCATTACGGTAGATCAACTCACACACTACGATAAAAAGACCACATACTCTCCCAATAGAGTGTTACCTTTCGTAGGATTCCACAGAGAGTTTATTACAACTTTTACTAAAACAACCCCAGGGATGTTCAAACCATCTATTTTACTTGGTGCATACCCTAAAGACCCACCCCTATTAGAGTCCCCTCTCCAACCCCGTTGTGCATGATGAGTTCGTCAAACACACTGCAATACCAAGAAATGGCTTTGGATGCCCCTAGTGTTGTGATTATCGACTCAACATTCCTACCTTATATTATCACTTAGACAACCTTACCTATTTTTGTTTCACATCAAGTCATGGCAACCCTCACATTGCAAATATGGCTTTAGCGATACATGTATGGTATCTAGCCCCACAAGCCATGTCTACACACTTAGTTATTACCTTGACAGGCATCATTCTTGTAGCCCCCTCTCAAGAAACCACCCCAAATCAATTTACACTAGTGTCAACACCAACATGTGCTAACAAGAGGCACAAGAAAAAAGGAAAGAAGGTGGAGGCCTCAAACACTGCCTCACTTAGGGTACCACCACCCTGTGCTTTATGCAAAGTAGTAGGACATTCTACCAACTTGTGCCCAGATTCAGAAGTGTTAAAAGCCCTTATTCATGCCCCAATAATGCCAATAGCTCCACGTCCACCTTCAGGAGAAAATGCCACCCCAATGGGAAATAAGATACTACGCACTAACCATGCATGCATTATATTCATAGAGTATGGACATTACACTCATCATTGTCCTGAAATTCCTCATTATCGAGATGCATTGGAATCCCTTGCTCAAACCAATACTGCAACCCAATCGCTTCCCACTACATCAGTGATAGACAATGGGTCCAAAACCATTTTTTGTGCCTTTGAGGAAGAAGCTTCATGCTCATATTCCGCTTACACCCATGGTCAAACAACCTCCCATGATACAAGGAGACAACCAAAATTAGTGACACCCAAACCTACCTCCCTCTGCACCTTATGTGATGAACCTAGATATATGATTAACTAGTGTACTGATTTGCAGGAACTTCAAAAATGGTACCAGGTCCCTCAAGTTGTCTCTAGCAATAGAACCAGGCCCAAACACCATAATTGTTGCATTTGTACGCGGAACCATCATATTCAGTTTTCTCCAACCCTTCCTCGATTCCACAAAGCATTTCCTCGTATGTGCCAATATAATGTTGGAACCTCAATGTATGTCCATATGAATACCAAACCCTAGAACAACCCACGACAACCACCCCTCACCAACACCTTAATAATCCCATCATCAACAGCTATGCGAGACGAAGCAACACAAACCATATATTACGTTAGTACCTGTGACTACCCTCCAAAACCCATGAGAGAAATCTTACCACCACCTGGTGTTGATGACACACAACACCAAAAATAATTCATTTTCTCGACTGTAGGAACCATGATTCATGTTGTCTACTCATTAGTTTTTGGTTTCGAGACTGCTACACCTACCATAAAGGTGGTGCCTCCCCTCCCCCACCCCGTGGCTTTGCAAACCCATGGAATATATGAATTGTCAACATCACTAGATTCTACAACAGTGACCACCAAGTCATTTTCATGTTTGTCAACTAGCACCTCTATATCCCAATCCCATCCTCATGACCTCCAACAATCTTTAACACCTTTAGACCATCTTTTTCACTCAGATGAAGATATTTTAGAGGCCATGATGGAACTGGACTACCCTTCGGACATCATACATCACCACTCTTTATTATTACCATAGAAAGCATTCTCAGCTACTCAAGCACCAAGTCACAACATTTGCATAGTAGAAACAAAGGACTTCCTACCCCTGGGACAGGTAGATTGGTTCAAGAATCCCATTCCTGTACTAGACACATTTGAGGAAGGGAATAAGTCCAATATCTCACCCACTATCAAGATAAATATTTATGTCAAACCAGGCATAGTCAGGGAAATCTCGTTGGGGGAATCATCTTCCCCAGATGAAGTGCCCTCATACAAAACCCTCTACCAAGAATATAGGGACATATTTTCTTCGTCTTACTCGGAGATGCTCAGTATTAGTCCTGCTATCGTAGAACACTACATCGACACGTGGCCATATGCCTACTTCATTAGGCAGAAACAATGACAACTCCACCCTTTCGAAGCCAAAGTGATCAAACTCGAAATTGACGAGCTTCATAAAGTCAGTTTCATCTACCCCATCACTTACACCTCTTAGGTTTCTGATCCTGTACCCATCATGAGGAAATAAGGCACTATTCGAGTTTGTATGGGGATGGTCACCTCCCCATACGTGGATCACCTTATTTTATAGATCACCATACACTATTGGGATCCATGACCATTCACTCAGGCCCAAGAACCATCTCATTTGCATGTCTTTAATATCAGCCTCATTCTCCTCTTCTTTACTTATTGCCTACCAACCCCACTCTAGGGTTGTCTCATTTAGTTTTTGTCGGATAAAGTTGAATGCACTCCCACATTCTACATTTTGCCTATCATCCCTCCATACGAAATATCCCATCTACATCTGCCTCACCAACCTCACACCAAGGCTAACCAATGGGGCCCCCACCTTTAGCAAAAAATCTTACTTGCATCATTACCTAGGATGTCATTTTCTTGGGCACCCGTCTTCATGTTTGTACATCCCAAACCACTTTTATATTCTTTTGGAAAATGTACAAATTTTTGTTAAGGAAAAAGACTCTCACCCATATGTTCGTGTTAGTTACTTGGCAGAATTCCCTAGTCACCCTTATTTGGGTATGTTGAAAATAGCAATAAGAAACGTTAAAAATATCATCTAGAAATTCCAATTTAATTTGTCCTTCAATCAAATTGTGAATTAAATTGTAATTCTTTTCTCATTGTAACTTTTAAGTTGACTTAGTTAAGTTGGGAAATTCGAGTTGGAAATCTATCTGGAGTCATGTAAGTGTGATCCCTAAGTTTTAAGGGTCAAGATTGAGTTTATTGGAGTTGTAATTAGTTAACTCAGTCCAATTGAGTTATAGTCAGTTAAACTAGTTCTAACTGTTGGAGGAACTAGTAGAGATCTAGTAGTGAGTTGGTGCACTGGTGCATCCTTAGTGCTACTCCAAATAACTAGAGATTTACTCAACAATAGCTCATGCATTTCAGTTCACATGAAGACCCAGTTGAGATTAGAGTGCAAAGGCAGTGTACTATCAGTTGTATAATTTTTCGAGTTGTACAAATGGTGCATGCAATCAGTTGAGGACCTCAATTCGGATTGCATAGTTAGGGAAGAAGGATTTCCTCATTAAATAGAGGTTAATTCCTCTAGGAATTGTGGAAGGAAATAAGGGCTTGGAGAGCAATAAAATAGGCTAAGTTTGGCTTGAGCTATCTTGTGAGATGAGAGTTGATCATACTTGTGCAGGGATTGTTCTAGTGAGAATAAACTTTGTGTTTTCACTCATATTTTTTATTAATGAAATATAGATAGTAGGGTTTTGAGCAATGGATTTCATCGGATAAATATTGTGTTATGTGCCATTGATGTTCTTCCTCTTGATGATTATTATTTTCATCGATCTATTGGTTTATGTTGTTAAAGAGTAGAGTAGATTCTTGTCTTGTGTTTTAGGAAACTACATGAGTTGTGAATCTACAAGAAAATCTACATGGCATCGGAGTTGAAGACAATATAGAAGAGAAGAATTTGAATTTATCCTTACAGATTGATGGAGCTCTAGTTTAAGGCAGATCCAGAAGACCCTATGTGAAAACTTCTTAATGGAGCTAGAAGGGTGCTAATGGGCAGATTGAGGAGCAAGAATTCTTTTTGGGAGGTGAGTTTGTAGAGAAGACCTGAAAAATTTTGTTCAAATTCTTTTAAAACAAATAGCAGATATGGATCCCTTGCGACAAAATACCCAAATTCAAAAAAACAAATGCCTAAATTGGAGTTCGGATGAGGGAGATATCACCAATTTAATATCATCTCTTTTTTCAGAAAATTTGGTGGCAACGGGACAAATGAAACAAATTGGTGTGCGAGCCAAGAACCTGTATGCACTTGAGGTACAAGATGCATGCAAAGCCTTTAGTAGAAAAGAAAAAGTTAGAGACTTGTTGGTTGAGAGGGAGAGTGAATTACCCCTCAACACGCTGCCCTAGAAGAAGCCTAAGAAGTAGTCTCAGACAATTGTGGAGTAGCTAGAATTGGAGAATTAGAGAGGAGATTGAGTGGAGGCATCCACTCATGCAGAGAACTCCGATAGGGGGGAATTTCGAGCCAGGTGAGTAGAGGGAGAACATGTAGCCATACCTCCAGGTGAGAGGTGGGGCGATGTGAAGTGATAGTCCCAAGAGGGATGAAATTGGGCAAGGTCCATTGAGAGTTTTTATCTCATGGATCATACCTTGCTGTGGGAGCCCAAAGTACATAGTAGCAGGAGGAATCATTTGTGGTTGATGAAGTAAGAGATCAAAGTGACAGAGGCTAGAGTAGTCAAATATTGAAGAGAGCAGAGAAGAGTTGACAACAGTGCAGAAAGGCAGAGTCAACAGAAGCACAAAGTTTTCAGTCGACAAAGGAAGTAGCAGTCAGAGACTTTGATGACAGATGCATCATACTGATTCATGTTGGATGTTTTTTTTAGTTTCATGAGTTGTTGTAGAAACAACACTAGAGATAAGTGTTGAATGCAGAACATTCCAAAGGTTCAAGATTAGGATGGAGTTGAATTCATTTCTTGTTGAGAGGGAGTGTTGAAAATAGCAACAAGAAATGTTGAAATAACATCTAGAAATTCCAATTTAATTTGTCCTTGATTTAAATTGTGAATTAAATTGTAATTATTTTCTCATAGCAACTTGCAATAGTTAACTAAGTTAAGCTGACTTAGTTAGCTTAGGAAATTCGAGTTGGAAGTCAATATGGAGTCATGTAAGTGTGATCCCTAAGTTTTAGGGGCCCAGCTTGAGTTTATTGGAGTTGTAATTAGATAACTTAGTCCAACTGAGTTATATTCAATTAAACTAGTTATAACTATTGGAGGAACTAGTAGAAGTCTAGTGGTGAGTTGGTGCGCTGGTGCATCCTCATTGTTACTCCAACTAACTGGAGATTCACTCAAAAATAACTCATGCATGTCATTTCAGAGGAAGACCCAATTGAGATTACAGTGCAGAGACAATGTACTATCAGATGTATATTTTTCCAAGTTATAAAGATGGTGCATGCAATCAGTTGAGGACCTCAGTTTGGATTGCACAGTTATGGAAGAAGGATTTCCTCATTAAATAGAGGCTAATTCCTCTAAGAAATGTGCAAGGAAATAGGGGCTTGGGGAGTAGCATAATAGGCGAAGGTTTGGCTTGAGCTAGCTTGTGAGCAAAGAGTTGATCACACTTGTGCAAGAATTGTTCTAGTGAGACCAAACTTTGTATTTTCACTTAGATTTTTTATTAATGCAATATAGATAGTAGGGGTTTTGAGCAGTGGCTTTCCCCAGATAAATATTTTGTTATGTGACATTGATGTTCTTCCTCTTGCTTACTATTATTTTCATCAATCTATTGGTTTATGTTGTTAAAGAGTATAGTAGATTCTTGTCTTGTGTTTTAGTACATTACATGAGTTGTGAATCTATAGGAAAATCTACAGGATATTTCTTTCTTCACCACACCATGATCCACATTCATTCATCATGCATCACGGCAGTTAGAACATGCTTATACCTTCCCTAGATGTCCTTTTGACTCTAGGGGAATTTCCCTTAGAAGAATTGTTTTGACTATCACCACTTGCATTACAACCCCAACCTTGGGAAGTTTACCATATCCACCCATATTGTCAATTCTCATTATCATGACCCACCATGTTATAGTCATCATTTCAAGCGGTTGGCGCTTCTTTCTTATCGACTTCAATGCCCATCTTTCAAGGTCTAAGTTGTACCTTGGTCCCCCCCATTTATGAGACATCCTCGGGTGGCACAGTGGGAATCACTATCGCCCACTAATGTTATTGTTATCCCTAACATTCGACACCAACGAAGTTTATCATGTCAGGGTAGTACCATACATTGTGACCAATGTATTTCTCTCATTTAGTCGAAGACCCATGCATCCCTTAGTACCTCATTCATAAGTGCTTACATTTTGATGCATGGAAGGTATCCAAAATTGAAGATCCATGCATTCTTTAGATCCTCATTTAGCAGTGCTTCACTGTCGATGTATGGGGGCACTAGTTTAGTCTATTTTTCAGATATGGACTTGAGGGCATAAGTAGTCATCATCATCAACCATCAGCATGTTAGCCACATCAACGTTGACTTGGAAGGAACATTTCCTGTGTCATTGTAATAGTTAATCATTTGTTATCATAATGAGAATGGGACATGTCCGCCTCATATAGACATTTTTTATCTCAAAATTATCTAAAGCATGGTTATCTTTAATTCTCAGTCAAGGATTTTCTCTACTCATCTCCACTATAAATTTCTCTCTCTCAAGGAATCAACAAGACTCTCACTCACATCAGCAAAAATCATGATGTACTTTGGTTATACGCTTGCTCCTAACCTCATACATCAGGGGGGCAATTGTTAATAGGAAAAAAAATTACATGCATCTGTACAATCCATTAGAATATATAAGTGAATATTTTCCAGCTGAAAACATCATGAAATAAAAAAATCAAAAGTTCTCCAAAGGTTTAAGTTATAAAGTCTACCCTGCAAGCCATCCAAAGGTAGAAATTAGAAACTGCGCAGATTTTTCTTCAATAGCTATGCAATCAAACAAAATTCTAAATCAGTAGTTCGGGACCACTTCACACACTTGGAATTGGGATTCCCTGACATGTACAACCCAAGGACAACCAATTTTGAGTTGACTTGGAGATATACATCCCCCAAGGGATCCTCTTGTCCTACTCATAAATTATTTTCTCATTAATGAACTAAGGGAGGGAAGAGGAGTTCAAAATTCTATATAAATAGGCCATTGGAAGACCAAGACCAAGAACAAATAAAGCATTGTTATGCTGGAAAAATTGCTCCACAACCATCCAACATTTCATCAAGAAGAGAATTTCACCACTGAGAGAGTCTTCATACTTCTTTGAGAGAGAGAGGAAGCTTGCAAGGATATTGAAGAAAAAAATTCCTTGTTGGGGATTTTTTTAGCACCATTGCTCAAACAAATCTCTCCGAGTGTTTGGAATTCATCTATTGTATATTTTCTACTTTCAACCATCAATAAATGGATCCCTTTTCCTAAATATTGTTGACTTGTTTGCTTCATTAAGCTTTGTTCTTTGTATTATCTAGCATAGTTTTTAGTTTATGTTTATCTATGCATTACTTCCATTATTTTAGTGATTTGTTACTTAAGTTTTCCACTAACAACAACCAATTGCTTGCTTACTCCTTAGAAGTAACAACCAACTCCATGGAAATTCTTTTTGGTACTCCATAGCAGTAGAAACACAATAACACGCCTACTAAAATTTTGATCTCTTACAGAAAATGGAAACTAAACTTCTTCAATAATCGAAATAACACTGCAAAAAGTAAACTCATGCACAATGGAAATGTAAATCAGTTATATATGAAATAAAAGCACATTTTCCCCCGGATGCGGGTGCTGAAAGGTGAAATTAAGTCGATGGGACGGGTGTGCAGAGAAGGCCACCTGCACACCATGCGAAGAGGTGATGTGTACACAGGTGGAGAGGGACATTCCCGGCGGTGTTGGTTAAGAAACAAAGGACCGCAGCAGAGGAGCATTAACGCTCCATCCAATTTCGACTGCGCAACAGGGCTCGGCTCCTCGGCTCCCATGAATACCATAGTAATGGCGGGAGCGCTTCGAGGCAAGGGCAGCAGAAATATTAACGGTGGCAGCACAGGTGTTACCATGTTAATTCAAGTTGGGTTTGGGGTTCTACTACTGCCTCTGGTGCTGTTGAGTTTAAGCCCTGGTTTGAATTCTCAGGCCATCCCCTCAATTCCGAATTTTCAGCCTGCTTTTGATTCTCTCATCTCTCTGCATCCTGATTCGGCTCTGCCCAGCTCTGTTATTATGGTTCGGCCTCGACAGTGAATGCTCAGCCGTCGAAGCTCCACCCGAGGAGGGTCCTCGCGCCCTTCAGTCGATGTGGAGACCTTTCCTCACTGTCATTGCCACTACCATTTCCCTCATGCTGGAGGTGCAAGTTTTCTTAGGCAGAGCCAACTCCTGGAAGCCAGATCTCCTGGGTCCTTGTCCTCGCCTTTTTTTGGCTCAGCAGTCTTCACCTTCAATAGCCCTCTGAACCGCCCCCAGATCAACGCCCATGTCTCGGTGCTATTCATTGAGGAGGCCCAAGATGAGGGCGAATCCAGTGCTCAACGAGAGATGACCTCACCAGTTGATACCGCGAAAGCTACGGAGACGCCCTCTGCACATCCGGGGAAGGCAACGGAAAATCCATCCAGCCGGAAGGAGAACATCCAGATGGAGCCTGTCACGACTGCAGCGAAGGAGGTCCAAGCTCAGGACATGGAGGATTATGGCTGGTGCAGGATTGTGGATGAGGTTCCAAAAGAATAATCGCTGCTCTGTCTCAGGTCATGCTACCCGGAAGGAATTTTGTCTATTCCTTTTTGGCTTTGTCTTCATGTCAAAATGTTTGTGTTAGTGTGTCAATGTGGCATTGTGCCAACACTGCTGTTCAAGGCTGGTTTTTTAATACATGGATGGATACTCTGTGTCAAAAGTTTTTGAATTCCCTTGCACGGGATTTCTCTTTTGTTTGCTCTCGCCCCTGTGTGGGAATGACTAGTGGTATGGTTTTTCCTCTTCTATTGAAACAGATGTTGTTCCATGCTGCCATTTCTTCCAGGCAGCTGGATCTTCTAGACAGTTTGAATGTATTTGTACTCTATTTTTGTAAATAATAGAATAGTTTTACTGAGAAAAAAAAAATAAAAGCACATTTGCATAAAGGGAAAGTTGTGACTTTGCTAAACTTGTAATGGTGATTCACTTCATAACTATGTTGAATCAATCTATGTCAACATCTTAAAGTTGCAAAGAAAAGGCATGAAATGATAACAAACCCTTTCATTCTATTTATGATCTGATCAACAACAAGTAGTAAAATTATCTATGCACACAATGAATCATTGTATCACAACAATCTAGAAATAAATGGCATTGGAAAGATATCGAACACTATTTGAATTACTATCCAAATTAAGGGTATAGAATGCAATGGTTGACGTTAAATATGAAAATAGTTTATCATGCAAACATATTAAATATTCATTAAATGATTAACCAAAGTAAGGGTGCAGTCTAAAATTGTTGATACTAGTTTAAGTAACAACAAAGTGAACCTAAAAACCTTATTTCTACTAAATTACAACAATGCATATCTATTGAAGGGGGCCAACCTCTTTGGACATGGTACTAAGGAAGATATACAATATTATACTTACTAGATCATCATATGTTCAAATTCAACGTGGAACATGAATAGGAAATTGCAGAATATTTAATTTATAGAAATTGGGTTACAAAGTAGTACGATACAAATATTTTTCATAATTTTTCTTTGAAGGACTATTCTCTCTTCTTCTTTAACATAGGAAATCACGCAACTTATATAGCAACATACTTATCGATTATTTTAGTACATCCTAACTATTACACAAGTGTCCCCCAATAGGAACCATCCATCGTTATCCTTAATTGGGTATGCTGAGTTCTAAGTTAGTTGATGTGATTCCAAGATTAGAATGTAGATTTTTCCAAATTCCTATTGTAACACCATCATATATTACCAACTTTTAGGCTAGCGAGATCTATGTGATCCCCTCTTATCATGGAGCAAGTTTTAGAAAAGTCAATGTTGTGTCTATGTTGTTATGCAACTTGGAAATAACAACTCCTCCTTCAGATTTTCCTTCAATTTGGCCATGGTTGTGTTGATATTGTCTTGTAGTCAGTTGATAGGCTAGTTGTAGACATGCTAGTGTTGTCTTATAGCTATCTATTAGGCCATTTATGGATGTGTTGCAAATTTGTTGTTGATCCACTACAACCAACTATAATGACCTTGTAACTTTCCTACAACCTAATTAAGACTCATGTGCAAGGTTATATTGTTGCAATAAAAATGTAGCTACGACCAATCACATGGTAAGTTATTGAAAATGTCTCTAATCACATCTTCTTGCCAACAAAAATGATAAAACATGATTGATTAATCCATGTTTCCAAAAAGTGATCATGCATACTATTATGGGGAAATATAGAAAAGGGTGGGGAAAAAGGTGTGTTGAAGGAATTGGGGCCGGTCAAATGCATCTATGTGTAGGCATGATTATACATTTATATTTGTAATTATGAGCCACATTATATGATATTATGTATATGCATTTGGTTCATAGGTAGGGAATTGCTATATTACGAATGAGAGTAGTTTTAATAAGATCTAGGAACAAAGGAAATATTGAAATCAAAATATGGGCAGAGTCGGAATGGTTATAATGTGTCTTAGATTGGGTTCTAAGGATACGTATTGGATATCCCTTATTGTCTACTTCAATTTCCTTACATAAGTATTGTTTATAGCCTTGGGCTTTATTAACATCACTTACCTCCTTTTATGTATTTTTGAAATCCACCCATGTCATTGCATCTATGAGAAATTCCCAATTGAATGTCTTGTTTTCAAAATTGTGTTCTATACCCTTGTACACTTTATTCCCACCTAATCCAATAGTAGGACCACTAAATCCTCTAGTTGTTTTCATACCTTATAAGGTAAAATTAGGACTTAAGGAAGTCCTTAAATACCTCCCACTTAGTTTTTATGGGATCACACTCAAACCTGATTTGTCTTAGTGTATCTCACCTACCAAATATAAGCATGACCCTCTAGTTTGAGTATAACAAAGTAAAATATCTTATGTTCCATGCATGCATCATGCACTTTGAAATAAGCTTCTAGTTGTTACAACAAATGATTCATCTGAGTAACATCTCCCCTATTTTTTGGGATTGATATCAACCTTAGCTTCCATTTTAACAAAGTTGGCTAAGAAGATGGGTTACTAGAAACCCTCTTTTGGGCTTCATCTCTTCTTTCTCTTATTTTTCTTCTTCTTCACAAGTATTGAGCTACTCCTGAAAGGAATTAAATTTCCTCTAAAGGATTTATATTATTATGGTCATACTCTTGAAGATGTTAGAGAGCTATGATTCCAATGAAATGAAGTTTTCCTCCAAGTTATTATAGGGGTTTTTGTCATTCTCACATGCAATCTTTAAGAATAAAAATTACTTCCACATTAATCTTGTGTCAATCTATAGATTCATTATGTGCATATATCTATTAGATTTAAACTTCCTACATTGATTAAGCATACACTAAAATTATACCACAAAAATTCCAAAAAAAACTACTTAAATAACATTTTATATGTAAATTACCTTAAATATTCAAATTCATCACAAAAAAATCTAAAACCATTAATACAACACAATGAACCAATACTCAACTATGTGGGGAATTTTTTAATCACAAAAAATCTAAAACCATTAATACAACACAATGAACCAATTCTCAACTATGTGGGGGAATTTTTTATACATAGTGCTTAAAATAGAAAAATAAAAATAGAATCATTTAAACACATCCTAATAACAAAACCATATTGGAAAGAACTCTAACAAAGTGACTAGTGGAGATTTTTTTATACATAGTGGTTAAAATTGGAAAATAAAAATAAAATCATTTAAACACATCAAATTAACAAAACCATATTGGAAAGAACTCTAGCAAAGTGAAGGACCATGTCTTTCCTTTTTATATTATAGAAATTATAGTGCAATACCTAGAAAAATTAAATTGGTTAGCAAGTTAGAGTATATTATGGTCTTTATACTCTCTTATAGATTTTTTTTCCTTTCTTCTCTATCATTTCTCTCTAGTAGGGAATATCAAGAGTAGTATAAAAGTTAAACGTTTTATTCCACTTATGGATAGAGTGAATTTTATTTCCTTTTATGGATAGAGTGAGTTTTATTTCCTTTCATGTTGGTTAGGGTTAATGTTTTTTAATCTCTTAATGATTCGTCTTATTGGAAATTCATTCCTGGCTAATTCCATGCATGTGACATTGACGCGGTTTCCACATGGCATTAAAGTGGCTAGAGTAACACTGAAATTGCTAGAAGAGTCATTTTTGCATATTAACTTCATTTCTTTATTATAACATATTTGTGAAAAATACTAATCAAATTTTGAAAAGTCGATCAATGTAATATCCTGGGTGGTTGGGACGGTGCATTAATGTCTTTCCCATCCAGTTTCTAATTACGATACATGATGAGTTGTTGTTGGTTGACGCAACTTTTAAAAGAATTACGATACATGATGAGTTGTTGTTGGTTGACTCAATTTTAAAAAAATAATATAATATAATGTAATATAATGCTTCTTCCACAAAATTTCCTCTTAAAAAATCCAAAAAATAACTCCACTTATAGTAAAGTCTAATATCTTTGTATATTCGACATTTCCAATTAAAATAACTCCACTTATAGTAAAGTCTAATATCTTTGTATATTCGACATTTCCAATTAAAAAAGCATGATATTATAAACTCCATCAAATTTAACTCAATATTCTTTGCATGTGACTCCTTCATTTATTAATAGTTATAAATTAAATACTAAACGAATAATATTTCATATTAATGCTTATTACTAATATTAAATTAATACTCTTTAATAACTTCACAATGACATATAACTATATTCCTACAATTACAACTATGTTATACATATTTGTAAAATACTTACGAAGACATTAAATACCTAATATAAATGACGAATGATAGTATTCAAATTATATCTCTGTCTATAGAACAAAATTGTGATTATCATAAAAATGGAAAAATGAACTCTAAGAATAAGGTGTCTTGTGAAAATACCTTTAAAGAGTTGTTTGAATTACATATTATTCCTTGCTTCTTCCTTTTTTTTAAGAATACTTCCTTATATTTATTAATTTGTGTGTTTCTAATAATTTTTATAACTATATTTAAACTTGTGTTTAACTTAAATAGATTTAAAAAAAAAATGCATCTGATTAATATATATTATTAATATTTGTAAATATCTTATAATACAATTAAAATGTTATTTTATATTAAAATGATAATAAGTATCATATATTATAAAAATTTTGTTTAGTTAGTTTAATTGATTGAGTTTTTATATAGTTAAAACATTTTTTTTATAAAAAAAATTATAGGTTCAATTCTTTCGACACTCTTAAGTCATCAATTTTTTTCAGGTTTTGTGAACCACATAGAAAAAAAAATATCTTATTCATCAATCTTTTTCAAGTTTTGTGAACCACATAGAAAAAAAAATATCTTATTTTCAAAATAATTCAATTTAAATAATTTACAATTAAAATTTGGGATATTCTCTAAATACACAAATCATGGTCATACTTCATAATATATCTCACATCGTTAAAATAAAAAATAAAAACTAATTACACTATAACTTAATATTATTGTTAATTATAAAAGAATTAATATATAATGTCAATTGACATTAATCCATAGTAAACATCAAAACAATTCCTTCCTAATATATATCACATTGTTAAAGTTAATCCATAATAAGCATCAAAGCAATTATTTCATAATATAATTAATCCCTAATAAACATCAAAACATTTACGTGATACTATATCTCACATTGTTAAAATTTATTTAAAAAAAACTAATTAAATTATAATTTATTGTTAAGTTATAATTTATTTTAAATTATTATTATTATTAATTATAGTAAAATTAATATATAAGTCAAACATATATATAATATATATATATTTCAAAAATATGGAATAAGATTCTTATTTATAGAGATTTTTACCTCATTTTTATTATAGAAAATTTAATTTGTAATACATTGTGTTAAGCAATACCATGATTTATCAATACAACATGCCAAAAAAACCATAATTTATTTCATATCATTTGTTAATGTGATATTTTTCAAATTAATAAATTATATATATATATATATTATATATTATATATATATATATATATATATATATATATATATATATTTGAAAATAAATCTTAACTTTTTTTTGTATATATTATTAAAAAATATTCTAAAAATATTTACTAAATTAAATCTCTACCATTAACATATTATTATTTATAATTAAATTAAAATTCTAAAACTTTGTTTCACAATAAATATCGTTTAACCATTGGGAGATCGAAGAGAGTGTTGCATTGCAGAGCATTAATAACATTAAAAATATTGTTACTTCTAAGTTCAAAGAAAAAATGTGGTGTGAGAAAGATTTAGCAACTAAAAGAAAATTAAATTTTTATAAGGAGGTCATCAACCCCACCCTAGAAGATCAAAAGTATCTCTCTATTTTAACTAGCTCAAAGAAGAAAATTAATATAGCCAAGATTAGAATGAACTCTCATGAACTCCATAACGAAACAGGGCCTTGGGCACTTCCTAAAACACCATGGATGGAAATGTTCTACCATCTTTGTGAGGATACGAGCATTGAGGATGAAAATCACTTCCTCTTAGAGTGCCTTGCATACAACCACATTAGATCTCAGTTTCAAAATCTTTGTTGCAATATTGACCTTCCTAGCCTTTTACATTGTCAAAATTATAGTAAGCTCGGTAAGCTTCTCTCCAAACTTTTTGAGCATAGAAATAAAATCTTAAATCAAACTAAATAATCTGTTTTTGTAGATCTGATAGACCAAAATTTGGTCTTATAGACGTTAACCACCACCACCATCATCATCACAACATAAATATTCATCATCACAATATTTTCGTTACCTTGGATTATAAAAATTCAATAGAATTCTAGGGAAACCATAACATTATTTTCAAGCCCTTTGAGTAAGGATGCTTACAAGCACTTTATTCTTTCTCATATTAAAAGATTTCGTTGCTTGTCCAGTTTTCTTGAAATCATTAATGATTTTTATATTATAGTCACCTAAACTTACTAGTGCAACAACAATTGATATAATTACAGTATGAGTAACTCATAAATTGAGCATTCATGCCTTTCCATATCGTGCGTTTATGCTGCAAATTCTTCATTTTTTATGTGCACATTTTAAATTCACATGATTTAATTTATTTATTGTTGTAGATTGTCGTGCCTATGTTGCACATTCTAAACTCCCGAATCAACAAATTTTTGGCTCCTATCTTCCTGTATTATGTGGCAGCAAGGGATTGGCTCACCTCTTTGATTCCTTATAAGTTTCCCTGTAAGTGATCAGAGTCTTAATGACTTGGATGTTGAGGTATTGTAGGTGAGGGGTTCATTGATATGGGTCAAGAGGTCACACATTGATGCAGGAGCATCCAGCTCACAGTGATGAAGCAGAAAGACCCCAAATAGGTTCACGAGCGGGACACCGAATTGTCAGATTCTGCTGGAAATAATTTTTCTTTTTATTTTATTTTACAAGTCAGAAACAGTTAGATGATTTACTTTCCAGTTAAGTTTATTGATTAGTTTCATTGCCAAGTGAAGGGTAGTTTATGTGAGTTAGGAAAATAACTATTGATTGCTTTTATAAATCTTTAATTATCTGAACAGTTACAGTTACAAGTAGGAACAGAAACACGTAACTGTTTTTGTAACAGACAGAGATAAACTGCAAGCCTTAACTGTACAAAGAGGCTATAAAAGCAAGGCATCTATGTAAAGAAAGGGTCCTTTTTTGGTTCAAGTAGAATAAGAATTGAGAAGTTGAAGAGTAAAACTATCAGAGCATTCTAAGTACCTAAAGAAACTGTCCATCAATCATTTTTCTAAGTTGTTGAATTGATCTCCCACACACGATTACTATTATTTCATATTACTGTAAATTAAATGTAACAAAGTGAAATTTGAAATCATTGTCAACAAGCAAACAGGAGTACAATCGAAGAATCGCGGTTACAAGTTGGTATCAGCACACAAGCTAATAACCCAGTACAAGAATCAAATACCAGCGGCGAAGCATAACAGAAATCGAAGGTTACAGGTACATATCGAATATCTCCTTTTATATTTCATTAAAAACACAGTTACATTGCAGTATTAATAATATTACACAACCAAAAGCAACCGAACAGTAAAAGTCCCTTAAGGGTTACATAAATTGTCGCCATCGAAACCAGAACAGAGTTTCAATCAACCATTACAGATAGACCACGAGAAGACGAAACCCTCATTAGGGTTTGATTACGAACTAACAGAAGACGAACCCCTCGTAAGGGTTTGGCTACTAATCTAAAGCCAAAACTGTGGAAGCCGTGTCGTAGATGTGCATACATCTCACACAAGTAATAACAGGCATACAAACTACCAGACTCGACCAATAAACTAACAGGCATATCATATGCGCAACAGAGACCTCGAATCAGGTTAACAAGACAGGTTCGAGGCCTACCCAATACTTTTAAGCCATCAAACGTTGTCGAAGACCAAAACGTGCGCCCTCCAGGCCACTGCAAGAGACCTGCAACAAAACCACAGACAACGGGTCAGGGTTTGTCATGTACAGGAAGCGAAACCCTCAACCCGAGGTATAAAACCAACCAAATAAAAACAGGCATAGTGGGAAGAGAACCTTACCTGGAGACCGTGAGAGGAGCGACCACCAAGTCGAGACCAGAGCCACCACAGCAAGCTATAGACCAAAGGAGCAGACGGGTTAGACCCGGAACGAAGAAGAACAGAGATTGAAGCAAAGAACGAGAGTATACCTGTAGTAGCATTTGTCAACCGTTGCCATCGACCCTGTTCGGACGGCGAAACAACACCAGCATTTGAAACCCAAAATTCGTTGCCAAACACATACGAGAACCAGACCAAAAGCATGATTGTAGACATAGAGATTGAGCAGACATCAGTCGAAACCCAGGAATGAAACAACAAATTAACACAGCAAACAGGACCGGTGCCAGAACTTGGATGCATTCCTTCAAACAGAGTAACCAAACAAACAGAAACTTACCCAGAGTTACAGCAAGCAGCCAGAGTCGAATACAGTCAAAGTGCCGAAGAGAATAGCCAGTTAAACTCACCAAAGAATCCTCCGCCCACAACCAGAACGAGAGCAAAGACGACTCATAACCGTCAAGCCACATTACAGAACCAGGGAAGGTCAGAATAATACCACAGAGAATGTCTCATTGCGCAGAGCTCCAAAACCCTCCAAGCGAAAACCGAAAATGACCAAACAATCGAGAAGTTGAGTTAGGGTTAGGATATTATCGGTCACCGAGGCGAAGGACTGAGCATTAACTCCAACCATTAAATTCTCAGCTACCACATAGTGAGCGTGGGAACAAACAACACTGTAGACGAACACGTAGGCATCCAAGTGGACTTATTAAAGTGCTAAAATAACGACAGCGTGGGCTGGGTCCCATCAGAGTGGTATCAGAGCAGTTGAGTTGAAGATATTTGGGAAAAATGGATGTAGGCAGACGAGGACGAGGCAGAGGTTCCCGTAGAATGGAAGATGAGGCGTTGAGGGAAGAACTCAGAGTTCTTACTGCTTGATTAAAAGCAGTAGAGGCAGGCAGAAGGAGAGATCCAGAATTAGGTGATGTGAGTGATGAAGAAGTGGGAACACCAGCAGGAGGAGATGACGGTGACACGCTAGAAGTAAGACTGTTGAAGTCTGTATTATTGTCAAATAGTAAACCAAAACCAGAGTTACCGACTTATGATGGCAGTTTATCGATTGATGTAGTATTAGATTGGATGAGCAAGATGGACAAGTACTTTGAATGCGAAGAAATTAGTGAAGACCGTAGGGTCAAGTTTACAGCGACAAAGCTGAAGGGACACGCCACACTGTGGTGGGACAGTGTCCAGAATGAGAGGAAAAGGCTGAACAAGCCTCCGATAAAGACCTGGACAAGGATGGTAGCCAAATTGAAGGGCAGATTTCTGCCGAGAGATTACCAGATTGCGTTGCATAGACAAGTTCAGAACTTGAGACAAAGGGGTCTGACGGTGAAGGAATATACGGATGAATTTTACCGAGTAAATTTGCGAGCAGGATATACAGAGGACACAGCAGAGAGGACAGCCAGATATGTGAATGGGCTGAGGATGGAAATTTTAGACGAGATAAGTATTTTGTCTCCCAAAAACACGGAGGAGTCATATCAGAGTGCAGTTAAAGCGGAAGAAAAGCTTAACCGAAGACAAAATGCCCGGAGAGGACGTGGGTCTAACAGAGGAAGAGGCCAGTCCTATGGTAGGGGCTAGACTGCCAACAACAGCAAGGAAGCCAACAGTTCGAAGGCTTCGGGAACAGTAGAGAAAGGAGATGGAATGAGGGGTGGCAGATCGTTTCAGCGTGGTAGAGGAACTGGTCGTGGAAGGGGAACTGGATACCAGTGTTTATAGATGCCACAAGTGGGGGCACCGCTCTTTTGAGTGCCCAGAGACAGATTCTACTAGACAGCGAGGCGCCTATATGGCACAGCCAGAGGAAGCAGCAACACCTCCTCAAGAGGCAGAAAATGCCCTAGAAACAGGAGAAGCTCTAGTACTACAAGGTGTTGGTGAAACCAGTTACTGAGAGTATTGAACAGACACAACGGAAGGCTCTGTTCAGAACAGTTTGTAAAGCACAAGGTAAGTGCTGTAAAATGATAATTGATAGCGGGAGTACTGACAACCTAATGTCAGTCGAGATGGTTGAGAAGTTGGGGTTGAAACGTCTGAAACACCCCACTCCATATCGAGTGTCGTGGTTACAGAAAGGGCACCAGTTGCTGGTGGATGAACAGAGTGAAGTGGAATTCCAGATTGGGCGTTATAAAGACAGAATTGTTTGCGACATTATGCCACTGGACGTGTGCCACATTTTGTTGGGCAGACCTTGGAAATATGACAGAAAAGTGACACATGATGGGGTATTGAATTGTTATAAGTTCGAAAAAGACGGGGTTAAACATACCCTTGTGCCCATCAGAGAGGAGAAAGAGGCAGTTAAAGGAAATGAACCAAAGGTGTTACTTGTGAACGGAAAACAATTTTTGAAACAAGTTGAAAATAGTGAGATGAATTTTGCTGTAGTAAGGAGGACTAGAACAGTTTGGTTACACACAGAAATCACAGATTTTCCTGTAGAAATATAGCAGATGTTAGAAGAGTTTACAGATATAGTGGTAGACGACTTGCCGGATAAGCTACCTCCCAAGAGGAGCATTAGTCACCATATTGATTTCATACCAGGAGCCAGCTTACCGAATAAGGCAGCTTATAGAATGAGCCCCAAAGATAACGAAGAAATTAGAAAACAGGTGCAGGAGCTATTGGATAAGGGATTAATCAGAGAAAGTTTGAGCCCGTGTGCTGTACCGACAGTTCTCGCCCCCAAAAAGGGAGGAGAATGGCGGATGTGCACTCATTCCAGAGCCATCAACAAAATCACCATACGGTACAGATTTCCGTTACCGCGCATGGATGATATGATGGACTGTTTGAGTGGGGCAGCTTACTTTTCCAAGATAGATTTAAAAAGTGGATATCACCAGATACGGATACGTGAAGGAGATGAATGGAAGACAGCTTTTAAAATGAATGAAGGCTTATATGAATGGCTAGTCATGCCGTTCGGTTTAAGCAATGCGCCCAGCACTTTCATGAGACTCATGAATGAGATGCTAAAGGAATATATAGGGAAATTTTTAATTGTTTATTTGGATGAGATACTGATTTTTAGTAAGACACTAGAAGAACACCTCCGGCATGTGCGTAGAGTGCTTGAGAAACTACAGCAGAATAAGTTATTGATTAATCTGAAGAAGTGTACGTTTTTACAGAGAGAACTGATTTATTTGGGGTTCGTGATAGCAGAGAATGAATTGAAAATGGATCCAGAGAAAGTGACAGCAATCGTGAATTGGCAGTCACCCAAGAATTTGTTCGAGGTAAGGAGTTTTCATGGATTAGCGAGTTTTTACAGAAAGTTTATTAGAGATTTTAGCAGAATCTGTGCTCCTATGTTGGAGACCATCAAAAAGGCCAGCCAACCTTTTCGATGGACAGAAGCGACAGAAAAGAGCTTTCAGCTACTGAAGAGGAAAATAACGGAAAGACCGATTCTTAGGCTACCGAACTTTCAAAAACTATTTCAGGTACGTTGTGATGCAAGTGGGACAGCAATTGGGGCTGTGCTCAGTTAGGAGGACAGACCCGTGGCATTTTTCAGTGAAAAAATGAATGAAAGTAGGTAGAAGTACTCCTCCTACAATAAGGAATTTTACGCAGTAATACAGGCACTAAGACATTGGAGGCATTACTTGCTGGGAAACGAGTTCGTGTTGTTCTCAGATAATTCTGCATTACAATATGTAATGCAGCAGCATAAACTTAATCATAAACACGCCAAATGGGTGGAGTACTTACAGAGCTTTAATTTTGTGTTGAAACATATCAGTGGGCAAGCGAACAAGGTAGCCGACGCGTTGAGTAGAAAAGCTTTGTTATTACAGGAAAGCACTGTGCAGGTTTTGGGATTTGAACATTTACGGGATCTATATAAGACAGACCCAGATTTTAGGGAAGCTTACGAAGCGTGCCAGAATCCTTTAATAAGAGGAAATAATCCTTGTTGGACTATAATATACAGGAGAAATTAATTTTCAAGGGAGGACAACTGTGTATCCCCAGTTGTTCTATGAGGGAGAATATCATTCGAGAAAAACACAGTGGGTGATTGGCTGGACATTTTGGGATTGACAAGACTTTGGAACAACTTAGTCACTTTTACTTTTGGCCGAAAATGAGACGGGACGTACAACATTTTATGACTAAGTGTAAGGTGTGTCAACTAGCAAAAGGAAACAGCCAGAACACAGGACTGTACACGCCATTACCTATTCCAGGCAGGCCTTGGGATTCTGTGAGTTTAGATTTTGTATTGGGATTGCCGAAGACACAGAAAGGGTATGATTTGGTAATGGTAGTGGTAGATCGTTTCTCGAAAATGGCACATTTTGTACCTTGTCGGAAAACCAGTGATGCTACTTATGTGGCTCACTTTTTTTTTAACGAGATTGTCTGATTACACGGGTTACCCACAACCATCCTATCAGACAGAGATGTAAAGTTCACTGGACATTTTTGGCAGACCTTATGGAAGAAAATGAATACCCAATTAAGCTACAGTTCTGCTTACCATCCGCAGACTGATGGGTAAACAGAAGTTGTGAACAGAAGTCTAGGAAATCTATTACGCAGCTTAGTTGGAGAAAATTCTAGAATGTGGGACCGAGTGCTGGCACAAGCAGAGTTTGCTTACAACGATTCGCCGAATCGTAGCACGGGTCTTAGTCCCTTCCAGATTCTTTATGGTATGCACCCTCGAGGAGTGCATGAGCTTCAGGATCTTGGTTTACAGGAATGGCGGAGTGCAGATGGCGAAGATTTTGTGAATGCTATGCGGGATTTGCATGAACAGGTCAAGGCAAAGTTATAGGACAACAGCTTGAAGTATAAGGAACACGCAGATCTGAGGAGGCGAGAAGTCCATTTTGAGGTAGGGGATGATGTTTTGGTACACTTACGCAAGGAGCGGTTTCCTAAAGGTACGTATAATAAATTAAAATACAATAAAATAGGACCTTGCAAAATCTTGCGGAAGTTTTTAGCGAATGCCTATGAAATCCAGCTACCACCTGGAGTAGGCATATCACCTATTTTCAATGTGGCAGATTTGTTTCCATATTCAGGCGAACTATTGGAAGAAAAGACGGATGAACCCGGACAATCCACGTGGAACACCCAGGAAGACAGAGACAGTTGGAAGAAACAGATGCCTTATGTCCAACCCCCTGAGATCGAAGGCATCCTCGAAACTCAGGTAGTTAGACGTACTCGGCGGAAAAATTATTTTCGGTACCTAGTCAAGTGGAAGAACCGTCCAATAGAGGACAGCTCATGGCTTGATGCCAGGCAGATTGAACGAACAGGGACAACAGTGGAAGAACTCATGAACATGAGTCATGATCTATTCTCACCCCGGGAGCCTGATGCAGGAACATCCAGCTCACAGTGCTGAAGCACAAAGACCCCAAATAGGTTCACGAGCGGGACACCGAATTGTCAGATTCTACTGGAAATAGTTTTTCTTTTTATTTTATTTTACAAGTCAGAAACAGTTAGATGATTTACTTTCCAGTTAAGTTTATTGATTAGTTTCATTGCCAAGTGAAGGGTAGTTTATGTGAGTTAGGAAAATAACTATTGATTGCTTTTATAAATCTTTAATTATCTGAACAGTTACAGTTACAAGTAGGAACAGAAACACGTAACTTCTTTTGTAACAGACAGAGACAAACTACAAGCCTTAACTGTACAAAGAGGCTATAAAAGCAAGGCATCTATGTAAAGAAAGGGTCCTTTTTTGGTTCAAGTAGAATAAGAATTAAGAAGTTGAAGAATAAAACTATCAGAGCATTCTAAGTACCTAAAGAAACTGTCCATCAATCATTTTTCTAAGTTGTTGAATTGATCTCCCACACATGATTACTATTATTTCATATTACTGTAAATTAAATGTAACAAAGTGAAATTCGAAATCATTGTCAACAAGCAAACAAGAGTACAATCTAAGAATCGCGGTTACAAGTTGGTATCAGCACACAAGCTAATAACCCAGTACAAGAATCAAATACCAGCGGCGAAGCATAACATAAATCGAAGGTTACAGGTACATATCGAATATCTCCTTTTATATTTCATTAAAAACACAGTTACATTGTAGTATTAATAATATTACACAGCCAAAAGCAACCGAACAGTAAAAGTCCCTTAAGGGTTACATAAATTGTCACCATCGAAACCATAACAGAGTTTCAATCAACCATTACAGACAGACCACGAGAAGACGAAACCCTCATTAGGGTTTGATTACAAACTAACAGAAGACGAAACCCTCGTAAGGGTTTGGCTACTAATCTAAATCCAGAACTGTGGAAGCCGTGTCGTAGATGTGCATACATCTCACCCAAGTAATAACAGGCATACAAACTACCAGACTTGACCAATAAACTAACAGGCATATCATATGCGCAACAGAGACCTCGAATCAGGTTAACAAGATAGGTTCCAAGCCTACCCAATACTTTTAAGCCATCAAATGTTGCCTAAGACCAAAACGTGCGCCCTCCAGGCCACTGCAAGAGACCTACAACCAAACCACAGACAACGGGTCAGGGTTTGTCATGTATAGGAAGCGAAACCCTCAACCCGAAGTATAAAACCAACCAAATAAAAACAGGCATAGTGGGAAGAGAATCTTACCTGGAGACCGTGAGAGGAGCGACCACCAAGTCAAGACCAGAGCCGCCACAGCAAGCTATAGACCAAAGGAGCAGACGGGTTAGACCCGGAACGAAGAAGAACAGAGATTGAAGCAAAGAACGAGAGTATACCTGTAGCAGCATTTGTCCACGCATTGCCATCGACCCTGTTCGGACGACGAAACAACACCAGCATTTGAAACCCAAAATTCGTTGCCAAACACATACGAGAACCAGACCAGAAGCATGATTGTGGACATAGAGATTGAGCAAACATCAGTCGAAACCCAGGAATGAAACAACAAATTAACACAGCAAACAGGACCGGTGCCCGAACTTGGATGCATTCCTTCAAACAGAGTAACCAAACAAACAAAAGCTTACTCAGAGTTACAGCGAGTAGCCAGAGTCGAATACAGTCAAAGTGCCGAAGAGAATAGCCAGTTAAACTCACCAAAGAATCCTCCGCCCACAACCAGAACGAGAGCAAAGACGACTCATAACCGTCAAGCTACATTACAGAACCAGGGAAGGTCAGAATAATACCACAGAGAATGTCTCATTGCGTAGAGCTCCAAAACCCTCCAAGCGAAAACCAAAAATGACCAAACAATCGAGAAGTTGAGTTAGGGTTAGGATATTATCGGTCACCGAGGCGAAGGACTGAGCATTAACTCCAACCATTAAATTCTCAGCTACCACATAGTGAGCGCGGGAACAAACAACACTGTAGATGAACACGTAGGCATCCAAGTGGACTTATTAAAGTGCTAAAATAACGACAGCGTGGGCTGGGTCCCATCACACATCCTCCATGAATTTTTGTTTCTTCTTTTTTATCGATTTCTTCTTTTTTATCGATTTCCACCGAATAGGATTGTTTTTTTAGAGCTGATTTTGAAGATGTCAATTTTGAATGGTTCTTATTATCATAAATACATCACATACTGTCTATTAATTTAAATGGATAGGTTTTTGGAATTCTAGTGTTTTTTAGATAAGATTGGTATACGAACTTCAACTCATTCCTCTGTGCCTGCAATGCTTATTTGTAATGGACTGACCTTGAAATATTGATAGCATGAGAGGCCCTTTTACAATATAGATTTTCTAGGTGCACAATAGAGGTTATTAGAACAAAACTAAGGAAATTTAAAAGCAAAAGTTTAGTATGCAATTAAAATTTTTCCCTATTTCTCCAAGTTCATGTCTTCTTTTTTGTACTCAACTTTTCTAGATCGACCTTGGGGGCTATTATAGTGCCCAAATTTAACTGACCCAGTTTGTGAACCTTGGTTGATCATGATGAGGAATTTATTTGATTGATCTTGAAGTATTTAGAACATGAGAGACCCTTTTACAACTTTGATTTTCCAATTTCATAGTAGAGAATAGAACATATAAGATAATTTATTTAATGTCCAAAAAATCACCACTAAAAAAGATTTACTTTGTTAACCACATGAGAGGCCCTTTTCTAGATTTGATTTTTTAGATGCATAGTAGAGATTATTAAAAGAAAGTTGAGGAAAGCTAAAAGAAAAAACCTATGATGCATTTTAGATATTGGGCTATAAAAGTGCCTCGATTTGATCAACCCAGTTCACAAACCTTGGTTGATCATGAGTAGGATTTTACTTGAGTGACGTTGAAGTATTGAGCATGTGAAAAGCCCTTTTAAAAATTTGATTTTCCAAATACATATCAGAGAATATAACATATAAGATTATTTTATTAATGCCCAACTAAATACTGCTATAAGAGATTTACTTGATTGACCTTGTTCTATTGATTACATGAAAGGCCCTTTTCTAGATTTGATTTTGTAAATGCGATGTAGAGATTATTAAAACATAGTCAGAGTAAAGCTAAAAGCAAATCCTATGATGTAATTAAGATATTTTTTTATTTCTGCAATTTCATGTCTCTATTAGTATTCTTGACTTTTTTGGATTGGCCATGAAGTGGTATTGATCACATGGGAGGCCTTTCTACAACTTTTATTTTTAATATGCATAGTTGAGATATTAGAACAAATCTAAAGGGAGCCAAAAGAAGCTTATGATGCAATTTAATTATCTTCTAAATTTTCCAATCTCATGTATTCGTCCTTGTACTTAACTTTGTTGGATTGACCTTGAAGTAGTATCGAGCACGTGAGAGGCCCTTTTACAACTTCTTGATTTTCTAAATGCATATTAGAGATTAGAATAGAGCAACAAAATCCAAAAGAAAAACTCTATGACACACTTTTAGTTATTTTCTAATTTCTCTAATTTCATGTCTTCATTCTTGTGCTGAAATTTACTGGATTCACCTTGAAGTATTGATCACATGAGATACCCTTTCACACTCTTGTTTTTTAAAATGCACAGTAGAGAGTAGAGCACATAAGTTAAAAATATGAGATAAAAATTTTAGTGTCCAACAAATTACCACAAAAGTAGGTCAATGTGACTAAAAGGGATTTACTATATTGATCTTGAAGTATTGATCACATAAGAGACCCTTTTACATATTTTATTTTCTTGATGCATGGTAGATATTATTAGAAAAGAGCTAAAAAAAGGCCAAATAAAAAGTATGGGTTTCAATTTAGTTATTTTCTGAATCCTCCAAATTCACGTCTTTATTCTTGTACCTACATCTTGAGCATACTCCTTTGCAATTATTGGCCAAAAAGTGTGTGGAACTGCATGCAACACATCACCATTGTGTCCTACATCCAAAACACAAATAGAAATAGTGTTACATACATCATGAATGAAGTGTTGTAAGAAATAATGAATGTAAAAGAGTTTCATTTTCTATATCTATGCAATTTGCATTCACCTTTTTATAGTTGACCATTTACTTAAGTGGAAAATGGCTTTGTATTAGTTGTATTTGATATCATGGTTTTGTATATATTCATAGTCCTATCACAATTGTGCACACTAATCATGTTACTCTTCCATATGCTTGAAATTTATTGCCTAGTACAACATCACCAACAATTTAGAAATTTTCTATTGTAGGAAGTGAATTGTCCCCTGAAATGGATTGTGCCCTAAAACATTAGTCCACTTCCACAAAAGAATCTGTGAGGATTCCCTTGGAGAAAAGGAAGTAAACCTACAAGAGTGGG